>OX243790.1:417500-420000 GCA_945859555.1 Megachile ligniseca
AGTGCCCCTATATCTGTCGCCATCCTTGTCAATGTCTTTGTCTCTCCCTCCGCATGTGCCCCTATATCTGTCGCCATCCTTGTCTATGTCTCTGTCTCTGACACTGAATGTGCCCCTATATCTGTCGCTATCCTTGTCTCTGCCTGTGTCTCTGTCTCTGTCTCTGTCTCTGTCTCTGTCTCTGTCTCTGTCTTTGTCTCTGTCTCTGTCTCTGTTTCTGTCTCTGTCTCTGTCTCTGTCTCTGTCTCTGCCTCCGAAGGTGCCCCTATATCTGTCGCTATCCTTGTCAATGTCTCTGTCTCTGCCTCTGAACGTGCCCCTATATCTGCCGCTATCCTTGTCTCTGCCTGTGTCTCTGTCTCTGTCTCTGTCTCTGTCTCTGAAAGTGCCCCTATATCTGTCGCTATCCTTGTCTCTGCTTGTGTCTCTGTCTATGTCTCTGTCACTGTCTCTGTCTCTGCCTCCGAAAGTGCCCCTATATCTGTCGCCATCCTTGTCAATGTCTTTGTCTCTGCCTCCGAATGTGCCCCTATATCTGTCGCCATCCTTGTCAATGTCTCTGTCTCTGTCTCTGTCTCTGTCTCTGCCTCCGAAGGTGCCCCTATATCTGTCGCCATCCTTATCAATGTCTCCATCTCTGACACTGAATGTGCCCCTATATCTGTCGCTATCCTTGTCTCTGCCTGTGTCTCTGTCTCTGTCTCTGTCTCGGTCTCTGTCTCTGTCTCTGTCTCTGTCTCTGTCTCTGTCTCTGTCTCTGTCTCTGTCTCTGCCTCTGCCTCTGCCTCTGCCTCTGCCTCTGCCTCTGTCTCTGTCTCTGTCTCTGTCTCTGTCTCTGTCTCTGTCTCTGTCTCTGTCTCTGTCTCTGTCTCTGTCTCTCTGTCTCCCTGTCTCTCTGTCTCCCTGTCTCTCTGTCTCCCTGTCTCTCTGTCTCCATGTCTCTCTGTCTCCCTGTCTCTCTGTCTCCCTGTCTCCCTGTCTCTCTGTCTCTCTGTCTCTCTGTCTCTCTGTCTCTCTGTCTCTCTGTCTCTCTGTCTCTCTGTCTCTCTGTCTCTCTGTCTCTCTGTCTCTCTGTCTCTCTGTCTCTCTGTCTCTCTGTCTCTCTGTCTCTGCCTGTGTCTCTGTCTCCGTTTCTGTCTCTGTCTCTCTGTCTCTCTGTCTCTCTGTCTCTCTGTCTCTCTGTCTCTGTGTCTCTGTGTCTCCGTCTCTGTCACTGTCTCTGTCTCCGCCTCCGAAAGTGCCCCTATATCTGTCGGGAGAGGCTCTATTGAGCACGCTACGATCGCGCACGATCGCATTGGACGCAGGTCTTTTGAGCACGCCATCATTGTGCACACGACCGATTGGGCACAATTCGATTGTGCACAAGAATGATATCAGAGAGGAAAATTGGACACCGTAAGAATCGCAAATGCTATCAGTTAGGTTAGGCTAGGTTATGTTATGTTATGTTATGTTAGGTTGGGTTCATTGGTTAGTTTCGGTTCGGTTCAGATATCATTCTGGTGCACAATCGAATTGTGCCCAATCGTTCCTGTGCACAATGATGGCGTGCTCACAACACCTGTGTCCAATGCGATCGTGTGCAATCGTATCGTGCTCAATTGAAGGCCTCCCATATCTGTCGCCATCCTTGTCAATGTCTCCATCTCTGACACAGAATGTGCCCCTATATCTGTCGCCATCCTTGTCAATGTCTCTGTCTCTGACTCTGAACGTGCCCCTATATCTGTCGCTATCCTTGTCTCTGCCTGTGTCTCTGTCTCTGACTCTGAATGTGCCCCTATATCTGTCGCCATCCTTGTCAATGTCGCTGTCTTTGTCTCTGTCTCTGTCTCTGCCTCCGAAGGTGCCCCTATATCTGTCGCCATCCTTATCAATGTCTCCATCTCTGACACAGAATGTGCCCCTATATCTGCCGCTATCCTTGTCTCTGCCTGTGTCTCTGTCTCTGACTCTGCATGTGCCCCTATATCTGTCGCTATCCTTGTCTCTGCCTGTGTCTCTGTCTCTGTCTCTGTCAATGTCACTGTCTCTGACTCTGAATGTGCCCCTATATCTGCCGCTATCCTTGTCTCTGCCTGTGTCTCTGTCTCTGTCTCTGTCTCTGTCTCTGAAAGTGCCCCTATATCTGTCGCTATCCTTGTCTCTGCCTGTGTCTCTGTCTCTGTCTCTGTCGCTGTCTCTGTCTCTGAAAGTGCCCCTATATCTGTCGCTATCCTTGTCTCTGCCTGTGTCTCTGTCTCTGTCTCTGTCACTGTCTCTGTCTCTGCCTCCGAAAGTGCCCCTATATCTGTCGCTATCCTAGTCTCTGCCTGTGTCTCTGTCTCTGACTCTGAATGTGCCCCTATATCTATCACTATCCTTGTCTCTGCCTGTGTCTCCGTCGCTGTCTCTGTCTCTGTCTCTGTCTCTGACTCTCTGTCTCTCTGTCTCTCTGTCTCTCTGTCTCTCTGTCTCTCTGTCTCTCTGTCTCCCTGTCTCTCTGTCTCCCTGTCTC
>OX243790.1:445000-457500 GCA_945859555.1 Megachile ligniseca
TGTCGCTATCCTTGTCTCTGCCTGTGTCTCTGTCTCCGTTTCTGTCTCTGTCTCTCTGTCTCTCTGTCTCTCTGTCTCTCTGTCTCTCTGTCTCTCTGTCTCTCTGTCTCTCTGTCTCTCTGTCTCTCTGTCTCTCTGTCTCTCTGTCTCTCTGTCTCTCTGTCTCTCTGTCTCTGTCTCTCTGTCTCTGTCTCTCTGTCTCTGTCTCTCTGTCTCTCTGTCTCTCTGTCTCTCTGTCTCTGTCTTTCTGTCTCTCTGTCTCTCTGTCTCTCTGTCTCTGTCTCTCTGTCTCTGTCTCTCTGTCTCTGTCTCTGACTCTGAAAGTGCCCCTATATCTGTCGCTATCCTTGTCTCTGCCTGTGTCTCTGTCTCTGACTCTGAATGTGCCCCTATATCTATCACTATCCTTGTCTCTGCCTGTGTCTCCGTCGCTGTCTCTGTCTCTGTCTCTGTCTCTGACTCTCTGTCTCTTTGTCTTTCTGTCTCTCTGTCTCCCTGTCTCTCTGTCTCCCTGTCCCTCTGTCTCCCTGTCTCTCTGTCTCCCTGACTCTCTGTCTCCCTGTCTCCCTGTCTCTCTGTCTCTCTGTCTGTCTGTCTCTCTGTCTCTCTGTCTCTCTGTCTCTCTGTCTCCCTGTCTCTCTGTCTCTCTGTCTGTCTGTCTCTCTGTCTCTCTGTCTCTCTGTCTCTCTGTCTCTCTGTCTCTCTGTCTCTCTGTCTCTCTGTCTCTCTGTCTCTCTGTCTCTCTGTCTCTCTGTCTCTCTGTCTCTCTGTCTCTCTGTCTCTCTGTCTCTGTGTCTCCGTCTCTGTCACTGTCTCTGTCTCCGCCTCCGAAAGTGCCCCTATATCTGTCGCCATCCTTGTCAATGTCTCCATCTCTGACACAGAATGTGCCCCTATATCTGTCGCCATCCTTGTCAATGTCTCTGTCTCTGACTCTGAATGTGCCCCTATATCTGCCGCTATCCTTGTCTCTGCCTGTGTCTCTGTCTCTGTCTCTGTCTCTGTCTCTGAAAGTGCCCCTATATCTGTCGCTATCCTTGTCTCTGCCTGTGTCTCTGTCTCTGTCTCTGTCTCTGTCTCTGTCTCTGTCTCTGAAAGTGCCCCTATATCTGTCGCTATCCTTGTCTCTGCCTGTGTCTCTGTCTCTGTCTCTGTCACTGTCTCTGTCTCTGCCTCCGAAAGTGCCCCTATATCTGTCGCTATCCTTGTCTCTGCCTGTGTCTCTGTCTCTGTCTCTGTCTCTGCCTCCGAAAGTGCCCCTATTTCGGTCGCCATCCTTGTCAATGTCTTTGTCTCTCCCTCCGCATGTGCCCCTATATCTGTCGCCATCCTTGTCAATGTCTCTGACTCTGACACTGAATGTGCCCCTATATCTGTCGCTATCCTTGTCTCTGCCTGTGTCTCTGTCTCTGTCTCTGTCTCTGTCTCTGTCTCTGTCTCTGTCTCTGTCTCTGTCTCTGTCTCTGTCTCTGTCTCTGTCTCTGTCTCTGTCTCTGTCTCTGTCTCTGTCTCTGTCTCTGTCTCTGTCTCTGTCTCTGTCTCTGTCTCTGTCTCTGTCTCTGTCTCTGTCTCTGTCTCTGTCTCTGTCTCTGTCTCTGTCTCTGTCTCTGTCTCTGTCTCTGTCTCTGTCTCTGTCTCTGTCTCTGTCTCTGTCTCTGTCTCTGTCTCTGTCTCTGTCTCTGTCTCTGTCTCTGTCTCTGTCTCTGTCTCTGTCTCTGTCTCTGTCTCTGTCTCTGTCTCTGTCTCTGTCTCTGTCTCTGTCTCTGTCTCTGTCTCTGTCTCTGTCTCTGTCTCTGTCTCTGTCTCTGTCTCTGTCTCTGTCTCTGTCTCTGTCTCTGTCTCTGTCTCTGTCTCTGTCTCTGTCTCTGTCTCTGTCTCTGTCTCTGTCTCTGTCTCTGTCTCTGTCTCTGTCTCTGAATGTGCCCCTATATCTGCCGCTATCCTTGTCTCTGCCTGTGTCTCTGTCTCCGTTTCTGTCTCTGTCTCTGAAAGTGCCCCTATATCTGTCGCTATCCTTGTCTCTGCCTGTGTCTCTGTCTCTGTCTCTGTCTCTGTCTCTGTCTCTGAAAGTGCCCCTATATCTGTCGCTATCCTTGTCTCTGCCTGTGTCTCTGTCTCTGTCTCTGTCACTGTCTCTGTCTCTGCCTCCGAAAGTGCCCCTATATCTGTCGCTATCCTTGTCTCTGCCTGTGTCTCTGTCTCTGACTCTGAATGTGCCCCTATATCTATCACTATCCTTGTCTCTGCCTGTGTCTCCGTCGCTGTCTCTGTCTCTGTCTCTGTCTCTGACTCTCTGTCTCTCTGTCTTTCTGTCTCTCTGTCTCCCTGTCTCTCTGTCTCCCTGTCTCTCTGTCTCCCTGTCTCTCTGTCTCCCTGTCTCTCTGTCTCCCTGTCTCTCTGTCTCCCTGTCTCTCTGTCTCCCTGTCTCTCTGTCTCCCTGTCTCTCTGTCTCCATGTCTCTCTGTCTCCCTGTCTCTCTGTCTCCCTGTCTCCCTATCTCTCTGTCTCTCTGTCTCTCTGTCTCTCTGTCTCTCTGTCTCTCTGTCTCTCTGTCTCTCTGTCTCTCTGTCTCTCTGTCTCTCTGTCTCTCTGTCTCTCTGTCTCTCTGTCTCTCTGTCTCTCTGTCTCTCTGTCTCTCTGTCTCTTTGTCTCTCTGTCTCTCTGTCTCTCTGTCTCTCTGTCTCTGTGTCTCTGTGTCTCCGTCTCTGTCACTGTCTCTGTCTCCGCCTCCGAAAGTGCCCCTATATCTGTCGCCATCCTTGTCAATGTCTCCATCTCTGACACAGAATGTGCCCCTATATCTGTCGCCATCCTTGTCAATGTCTCTGTCTCTGACTCTGAACGTGCCCCTATATCTGTCGCTATCCTTGTCTCTGCCTGTGTCTCTGTCTCCGTTTCTGTCTCTGTCTCTCTGTCTCTCTGTCTCTCTGTCTCTCTGTCTCTCTGTCTCTCTGTCTCTCTGTCTCTCTGTCCCTCTGTCTCTCTGTCTCTCTGTCTCTCTGTCTCTCTGTCTCTCTGTCTCTCTGTCTCTGTCTCTCTGTCTCTGTCTCTCTGTCTCTGTCTCTCTGTCTCTCTGTCTCTCTGTCTCTGTCTCTCTGTCTCTGTCTCTCTGTCTCTGTCTCTGACTCTGAAAGTGCCCCTATATCTGTCGCTATCCTTGTCTCTGCCTGTGTCTCTGTCTCTGACTCTGAATGTGCCCCTATATCTATCACTATCCTTGTCTCTGCCTGTGTCTCCGTCGCTGTCTCTGTCTCTGTCTCTGTCTCTGACTCTCTGTCTCTCTGTCTTTCTGTCTCTCTGTCTCCCTGTCTCTCTGTCTCCCTGTCTCTCTGTCTCCCTGTCTCTCTGTCTCCCTGTCTCTCTGTCTCCCTGTCTCTCTGTCTCCCTGTCTCTCTGTCTCCCTGTCTCTCTGTCTCCCTGTCTCTCTGTCTCCATGTCTCTCTGTCTCCCTGTCTCTCTGTCTCCCTGTCTCCCTATCTCTCTGTCTCTCTGTCTCTCTGTCTCTCTGTCTCTCTGTCTCTCTGTCTCTCTGTCTCTCTGTCTCTCTGTCTCTCTGTCTCTCTGTCTCTCTGTCTCTCTGTCTCTCTGTCTCTCTGTCTCTCTGTCTCTCTGTCTCTCTGTCTCTCTGTCTCTCTGTCTCTGTGTCTCTGTGTCTCCGTCTCTGTCACTGTCTCTGTCTCCGCCTCCGAAAGTGCCCCTATATCTGTCGCCATCCTTGTCAATGTCTCCATCTCTGACACAGAATGTGCCCCTATATCTGTCGCCATCCTTGTCAATGTCTCTGTCTCTGACTCTGAACGTGCCCCTATATCTGTCGCTATCCTTGTCTCTGCCTGTGTCTCTGTCACTGTCTCTGTCTCCGCCTCCGAAAGTGCCCCTATATCTGTCGCCATCCTTGTCAATGTCTCTGTCTCTGACTCTGAATGTGCCCCTATATCTGTCGCTATCCTTGTCTCTGCCTGTGTCTCTGTCTCCGTTTCTGTCTCTGTCTCTCTGTCTCTCTGTCTCTCTGTCTCTCTGTCTCTCTGTCTCTCTGTCTCTCTGTCTCTCTGTCTCTCTGTCTCTCTGTCTCTCTGTCTCTCTGTCTCTCTGTCTATCTGTCTCTCTGTCTCTCTGTCTCTCTGTCTCTCTGTCTCTGTCTCTCTGTCTCTGTCTCTCTGTCTCTGTCTCTCTGTCTCTCTGTCTCTCTGTCTCTGTCTCTCTGTCTCTGTCTCTCTGTCTCTGTCTCTGACTCTGAAAGTGCCCCTATATCTGTCGCTATCCTTGTCTCTGCCTGTGTCTCTGTCTCTGACTCTGAATGTGCCCCTATATCTATCACTATCCTTGTCTCTGCCTGTGTCTCCGTCGCTGTCTCTGTCTCTGTCTCTGTCTCTGACTCTCTGTCTCTTTGTCTTTCTGTCTCTCTGTCTCCCTGTCTCTCTGTCTCCCTGTCCCTCTGTCTCCCTGTCTCTCTGTCTCCCTGTCTCTCTGTCTCCCTGTCTCTCTGTCTCCCTGTCTCTCTGTCTCCCTGTCTCTCTGTCTCCCTGTCTCTCTGTCTCCTTGTCTCTCTGTCTCCATGTCTCTCTGTCTCCCTGTCTCTCTGTCTCCCTGTCTCCCTGTCTCTCTGTCTCTCTGTCTGTCTGTCTCTCTGTCTCTCTGTCTCTCTGTCTCTCTGTCTCTCTGTCTCTCTGTCTCTCTGTCTCTCTGTCTCTCTGTCTCTCTGTCTCTCTGTCTCTCTGTCTCTCTGTCTCTCTGTCTCTCTGTCTCTCTGTCTCTGTGTCTCCGTCTCTGTCACTGTCTCTGTCTCCGCCTCCGAAAGTGCCCCTATATCTGTCGCCATCCTTGTCAATGTCTCCATCTCTGACACAGAATGTGCCCCTATATCTGTCGCCATCCTTGTCAATGTCTCTGTCTCTGACTCTGAACGTGCCCCTATATCTGTCGCTATCCTTGTCTCTGCCTATGTCTCTGTCTCTGACTCTGAATGTGCCCCTATATCTGTCGCCATCCTTGTCAATGTCTCCATCTCTGACACAGAATGTGCCCCTATATCTGTCGCCATCCTTGTCAATGTCTCTGTCTCTGACTCTGAACGTGCCCCTATATCTGTCGCTATCCTTGTCTCTGCCTGTGTCTCTGTCACTGTCTCTGTCTCCGCCTCCGAAAGTGAGCCTATATCTGTCGCCATCCTTGTCAATGTCTCTGTCTCTGACTCTGAATGTGCCCCTATATCTGTCGCTATCCTTGTCTCTGCCTGTGTCTCTGTCTCCGTTTCTGTCTCTGTCTCTCTGTCTCTCTGTCTCTCTGTCTCTCTGTCTCTCTGTCTCTCTGTCTCTCTGTCTCTCTGTCTCTCTGTCTCTCTGTCTCTCTGTCTCTCTGTCTCTCTGTCTCTCTGTCTCTGTCTCTCTGTCTCTGTCTCTCTGTCTCTGTCTCTCTGTCTCTCTGTCTCTCTGTCTCTCTGTCTCTGTCTTTCTGTCTCTCTGTCTCTCTGTCTCTCTGTCTCTGTCTCTCTGTCTCTGTCTCTCTGTCTCTGTCTCTGACTCTGAAAGTGCCCCTATATCTGTCGCTATCCTTGTCTCTGCCTGTGTCTCTGTCTCTGACTCTGAATGTGCCCCTATATCTATCACTATCCTTGTCTCTGCCTGTGTCTCCGTCGCTGTCTCTGTCTCTGTCTCTGTCTCTGACTCTCTGTCTCTTTGTCTTTCTGTCTCTCTGTCTCCCTGTCTCTCTGTCTCCCTGTCCCTCTGTCTCCCTGTCTCTCTGTCTCCCTGACTCTCTGTCTCCCTGTCTCCCTGTCTCTCTGTCTCTCTGTCTGTCTGTCTCTCTGTCTCTCTGTCTCTCTGTCTCTCTGTCTCCCTGTCTCTCTGTCTCTCTGTCTGTCTGTCTCTCTGTCTCTCTGTCTCTCTGTCTCTCTGTCTCTCTGTCTCTCTGTCTCTCTGTCTCTCTGTCTCTCTGTCTCTCTGTCTCTCTGTCTCTCTGTCTCTCTGTCTCTCTGTCTCTCTGTCTCTCTGTCTCTGTGTCTCCGTCTCTGTCACTGTCTCTGTCTCCGCCTCCGAAAGTGCCCCTATATCTGTCGCCATCCTTGTCAATGTCTCCATCTCTGACACAGAATGTGCCCCTATATCTGTCGCCATCCTTGTCAATGTCTCTGTCTCTGACTCTGAATGTGCCCCTATATCTGCCGCTATCCTTGTCTCTGCCTGTGTCTCTGTCTCTGTCTCTGTCTCTGTCTCTGAAAGTGCCCCTATATCTGTCGCTATCCTTGTCTCTGCCTGTGTCTCTGTCTCTGTCTCTGTCTCTGTCTCTGTCTCTGTCTCTGAAAGTGCCCCTATATCTGTCGCTATCCTTGTCTCTGCCTGTGTCTCTGTCTCTGTCTCTGTCACTGTCTCTGTCTCTGCCTCCGAAAGTGCCCCTATATCTGTCGCTATCCTTGTCTCTGCCTGTGTCTCTGTCTCTGTCTCTGTCTCTGCCTCCGAAAGTGCCCCTATTTCGGTCGCCATCCTTGTCAATGTCTTTGTCTCTCCCTCCGCATGTGCCCCTATATCTGTCGCCATCCTTGTCAATGTCTCTGACTCTGACACTGAATGTGCCCCTATATCTGTCGCTATCCTTGTCTCTGCCTGTGTCTCTGTCTCTGTCTCTGTCTCTGTCTCTGTCTCTGTCTCTGTCTCTGTCTCTGTCTCTGTCTCTGTCTCTGTCTCTGTCTCTGTCTCTGTCTCTGTCTCTGTCTCTGTCTCTGTCTCTGTCTCTGTCTCTGTCTCTGTCTCTGTCTCTGTCTCTGTCTCTGTCTCTGTCTCTGTCTCTGTCTCTGTCTCTGTCTCTGTCTCTGTCTCTGTCTCTGTCTCTGTCTCTGTCTCTGTCTCTGTCTCTGTCTCTGTCTCTGTCTCTGTCTCTGTCTCTGTCTCTGTCTCTGTCTCTGTCTCTGTCTCTGTCTCTGTCTCTGTCTCTGTCTCTGTCTCTGTCTCTGTCTCTGTCTCTGTCTCTGTCTCTGTCTCTGTCTCTGTCTCTGTCTCTGTCTCTGTCTCTGTCTCTGTCTCTGTCTCTGTCTCTGTCTCTGTCTCTGTCTCTGTCTCTGTCTCTGTCTCTGTCTCTGTCTCTGTCTCTGTCTCTGTCTCTGTCTCTGTCTCTGTCTCTGTCTCTGTCTCTGTCTCTGTCTCTGTCTCTGTCTCTGTCTCTGTCTCTGTCTCTGTCTCTGTCTCTGTCTCTGTCTCTGTCTCTGTCTCTGTCTCTGTCTCTGTCTCTGTCTCTGTCTCTGTCTCTGTCTCTGTCTCTGTCTCTGTCTCTGTCTCTGTCTCTGTCTCTGTCTCTGTCTCTGTCTCTGTCTCTGTCTCTGTCTCTGTCTCTGTCTCTGTCTCTGTCTCTGTCTCTGTCTCTGTCTCTGTCTCTGTCTCTGTCTCTGTCTCTGTCTCTGTCTCTGTCTCTGTCTCTGTCTCTGTCTCTGTCTCTGTCTCTGTCTCTGTCTCTGTCTCTGTCTCTGTCTCTGTCTCTGTCTCTGTCTCTGTCTCTGTCTCTGTCTCTGTCTCTGTCTCTGTCTCTGTCTCTGTCTCTGTCTCTGTCTCTGTCTCTGTCTCTGTCTCTGTCTCTGTCTCTGTCTCTGTCTCTGTCTCTGTCTCTGTCTCTGTCTCTGTCTCTGTCTCTGTCTCTGTCTCTGTCTCTGTCTCTGTCTCTGTCTCTGTCTCTGTCTCTGTCTCTGTCTCTGTCTCTGTCTCTGTCTCTGTCTCTGTCTCTGTCTCTGTCTCTGTCTCTGTCTCTGTCTCTGTCTCTGTCTCTGTCTCTGTCTCTGTCTCTGTCTCTGTCTCTGTCTCTGTCTCTGTCTCTGTCTCTGTCTCTGTCTCTGTCTCTGTCTCTGTCTCTGTCTCTGTCTCTGTCTCTGTCTCTGTCTCTGTCTCTGTCTCTGTCTCTGTCTCTGTCTCTGTCTCTGTCTCTGTCTCTGTCTCTGTCTCTGAAAGTGCCCCTATATCTGTCGCTATCCTTGTCTCTGCCTGTGTCTCTGTCTCTGTCACTGTCTCTGTCTCTGCCTCCGAAAGTGCCCCTATATCTGTCGCTATCCTTGTCTCTGCCTGTGTCTCTGTCTCTGACTCTGAATGTGCCCCTATATCTATCACTATCCTTGTCTCTGCCTGTGTCTCCGTCGCTGTCTCTGTCTCTGTCTCTGACTCTCTGTCTCTCTGTCTTTCTGTCTCTCTGTCTCCCTGTCTCTCTGTCTCCCTGTCTCTCTGTCTCCCTGTCTCTCTGTCTCCCTGTCTCTCTGTCTCCCTGTCTCTCTGTCTCCCTGTCTCTCTGTCTCCCTGTCTCTCTGTCTCCATGTCTCTCTGTCTCCCTGTCTCTCTGTCTCCCTGTCTCCCTATCTCTCTGTCTCTCTGTCTCTCTGTCTCTCTGTCTCTCTGTCTCTCTGTCTCTCTGTCTCTCTGTCTCTCTGTCTCTCTGTCTCTCTGTCTCTCTGTCTCTCTGTCTCTCTGTCTCTCTGTCTCTCTGTCTCTCTGTCTCTCTGTCTCTCTGTCTCTGTCTCTCTGTCTCTGTCTCTCTGTCTCTGTCTCTCTGTCTCTCTGTCTCTGTCTCTCTGTCTCTGTCTCTCTGTCTCTGTCTCTGACTCTGAAAGTGCCCCGATATCTGTCGCTATCCTTGTCTCTGCCTGTGTCTCTGTCTCTGACTCTGAATGTGCCCCTATATCTATCACTATCCTTGTCTCTGCCTGTGTCTCCGTCGCTGTCTCTGTCTCTGTCTCTGTCTCTGACTCTCTGTCTCTTTGTCTTTCTGTCTCTCTGTCTCCCTGTCTCTCTGTCTCCCTGTCCCTCTGTCTCCCTGTCGCTCTGTCTCCCTGTCTCTCTGTCTCCCTGTCTCTCTGTCTCCCTGTCTCTCTGTCTCCCTGTCTCTCTGTCTCCCTGTCTCTCTGTCTCCCTGTCTCTCTGTCTCCTTGTCTCTCTGTCTCCATGTCTCTCTGTCTCCCTGTCTCTCTGTCTCCCTGTCTCCCTGTCTCTCTGTCTCTCTGTCTGTCTGTCTCTCTGTCTCTCTGTCTCTCTGTCTCTCTGTCTCTCTGTCTCTCTGTCTCTCTGTCTCTCTGTCTCTCTGTCTCTCTGTCTCTCTGTCTCTCTGTCTCTCTGTCTCTCTGTCTCTCTGTCTCTCTGTCTCTCTGTCTCTGTCTCTCTGTCTCTGTCTCTCTGTCTCTGTCTCTCTGTCTCTCTGTCTCTGTCTCTCTGTCTCTGTCTCTCTGTCTCTGTCTCTGACTCTGAAAGTGCCCCTATATCTGTCGCTATCCTTGTCTCTGCCTGTGTCTCTGTCTCTGACTCTGAATGTGCCCCTATATCTATCACTATCCTTGTCTCTGCCTGTGTCTCCGTCGCTGTCTCTGTCTCTGTCTCTGTCTCTGACTCTCTGTCTCTTTGTCTTTCTGTCTCTCTGTCTCCCTGTCTCTCTGTCTCCCTGTCCCTCTGTCTCCCTGTCTCTCTGTCTCCCTGTCTCTCTGTCTCCCTGTCTCTCTGTCTCCCTGTCTCTCTGTCTCCCTGTCTCTCTGTCTCCCTGTCTCTCTGTCTCCTTGTCTCTCTGTCTCCATGTCTCTCTGTCTCCCCGTCTCTCTGTCTCCCTGTCTCCCTGTCTCTCTGTCTCTCTGTCTGTCTGTCTCTCTGTCTCTCTGTCTCTCTGTCTCTCTGTCTCTCTGTCTCTCTGTCTCTCTGTCTCTCTGTCTCTCTGTCTCTCTGTCTCTCTGTCTCTCTGTCTCTCTGTCTCTCTGTCTCTGTGTCTCCGTCTCTGTCACTGTCTCTGTCTCCGCCTCCGAAAGTGCCCCTATATCTGTCGCCATCCTTGTCAATGTCTCCATCTCTGACACAGAATGTGCCCCTATATCTGTCGCCATCCTTGTCAATGTCTCTGTCTCTGACTCTGAACGTGCCCCTATATCTGTCGCTATCCTTGTCTCTGCCTATGTCTCTGTCTCTGACTCTGAATGTGCCCCTATATCTGTCGCCATCCTTGTCAATGTCTCCATCTCTGACACAGAATGTGCCCCTATATCTGTCGCCATCCTTGTCAATGTCTCTGTCTCTGACTCTGAACGTGCCCCTATATCTGTCGCTATCCTTGTCTCTGCCTGTGTCTCTGTCACTGTCTCTGTCTCCGCCTCCGAAAGTGCCCCTATATCTGTCGCCATCCTTGTCAATGTCTCTGTCTCTGACTCTGAATGTGCCCCTATATCTGTCGCTATCCTTGTCTCTGCCTGTGTCTCTGTCTCCGTTTCTGTCTCTGTCTCTCTGTCTCTCTGTCTCTCTGTCTCTCTGTCTCTCTGTCTCTCTGTCTCTCTGTCTCTCTGTCTCTCTGTCTCTCTGTCTCTCTGTCTCTCTGTCTCTCTGTCTCTCTGTCTCTCTGTCTCTCTGTCTCTCTGTCTCTGTCTCTCTGTCTCTGTCTCTCTGTCTCTGTCTCTCTGTCTCTCTGTCTCTCTGTCTCTCTGTCTCTGTCTTTCTGTCTCTCTGTCTCTCTGTCTCTGTCTCTCTGTCTCTGTCTCTCTGTCTCTGTCTCTGACTCTGAAAGTGCCCCTATATCTGTCGCTATCCTTGTCTCTGCCTGTGTCTCTGTCTCTGACTCTGAATGTGCCCCTATATCTATCACTATCCTTGTCTCTGCCTGTGTCTCCGTCGCTGTCTCTGTCTCTGTCTCTGTCTCTGACTCTCTGTCTCTTTGTCTTTCTGTCTCTCTGTCTCCCTGTCTCTCTGTCTCCCTGTCCCTCTGTCTCCCTGTCTCTCTGTCTCCCTGTCTCTCTGTCTCCCTGTCTCCCTGTCTCTCTGTCTCTCTGTCTGTCTGTCTCTCTGTCTCTCTGTCTCTCTGTCTCCCTGTCTCTCTGTCTCTCTGTCTGTCTGTCTCTCTGTCTCTCTGTCTCTCTGTCTCTCTGTCTCTCTGTCTCTCTGTCTCTCTGTCTCTCTGTCTCTCTGTCTCTCTGTCTCTGTGTCTCCGTCTCTGTCACTGTCTCTGTCTCCGCCTCCGAAAGTGCCCCTATATCTGTCGCCATCCTTGTCAATGTCTCCATCTCTGACACAGAATGTGCCCCTATATCTGTCGCTATCCTTGTCTCTGCCTATGTCTCTGTCTCTGACTCTGAATGTGCCCCTATATCTGTCGCCATCCTTGTCAATGTCTCCATCTCTGACACAGAATGTGCCCCTATATCTGTCGCCATCCTTGTCAATGTCTCTGTCTCTGACTCTGAACGTGCCCCTATATCTGTCGCTATCCTTGTCTCTGCCTGTGTCTCTGTCACTGTCTCTGTCTCCGCCTCCGAAAGTGCCCCTATATCTGAAAGTGCCCCTATATCTGTCGCCATCCTTGTCAATGTCTCTGTCTCTGACTCTGAATGTGCCCCTATATCTGTCGCTATCCTTGTCTCTGCCTGTGTCTCTGTCTCCGTTTCTGTCTCTGTCTCTCTGTCTCTCTGTCTCTCTGTCTCTCTGTCTCTCTGTCTCTCTGTCTCTCTGTCTCTCTGTCTCTCTGTCTCTCTGTCTCTCTGTCTCTCTGTCTCTGTCTCTCTGTCTCTGTCTCTCTGTCTCTGTCTCTCTGTCTCTCTGTCTCTCTGTCTCTCTGTCTCTGTCTTTCTGTCTCTCTGTCTCTCTGTCTCTGTCTCTCTGTCTCTGTCTCTCTGTCTCTGTCTCTGACTCTGAAAGTGCCCCTATATCTGTCGCTATCCTTGTCTCTGCCTGTGTCTCTGTCTCTGACTCTGAATGTGCCCCTATATCTATCACTATCCTTGTCTCTGCCTGTGTCTCCGTCGCTGTCTCTGTCTCTGTCTCTGACTCTCTGTCTCTCTGTCTTTCTGTCTCTCTGTCTCCCTGTCTCTCTGTCTCCCTGTCTCTCTGTCTCCCTGTCTCTCTGTCTCCCTGTCTCTCTGTCTCCCTGTCTCTCTGTCTCCCTGTCTCTCTGTCTCCCTGTCTCTCTGTCTCCATGTCTCTCTGTCTCCCTGTCTCTCTGTCTCCCTGTCTCCCTATCTCTCTGTCTCTCTGTCTCTCTGTCTCTCTGTCTCTCTGTCTCTCTGTCTCTCTGTCTCTCTGTCTCTCTGTCTCTCTGTCTCTCTGTCTCTCTGTCTCTCTGTCTCTCTGTCTCTCTGTCTCTCTGTCTCTCTGTCTCTCTGTCTCTCTGTCTCTCTGTCTCTCTGTCTCTCTGTCTCTGTCTCTCTGTCTCTGTCTCTCTGTCTCTGTCTCTCTGTCTCTCTGTCTCTGTCTCTCTGTCTCTGTCTCTCTGTCTCTGTCTCTGACTCTGAAAGTGCCCCTATATCTGTCGCTATCCTTGTCTCTGCCTGTGTCTCTGTCTCTGACTCTGAATGTGCCCCTATATCTATCACTATCCTTGTCTCTGCCTGTGTCTCCGTCGCTGTCTCTGTCTCTGTCTCTGTCTCTGACTCTCTGTCTCTTTGTCTTTCTGTCTCTCTGTCTCCCTGTCTCTCTGTCTCCCTGTCCCTCTGTCTCCCTGTCTCTCTGTCTCCCTGTCTCTCTGTCTCCCTGTCTCTCTGTCTCCCTGTCTCTCTGTCTCCCTGTCTCTCTGTC
>OX243790.1:462500-495000 GCA_945859555.1 Megachile ligniseca
TCTCTGTCTCTGTCTCTGTCTCTGTCTCTGTCTCTGTCTCTGTCTCTGTCTCTGTCTCTGTCTCTGTCTCTGTCTCTGTCTCTGTCTCTGTCTCTGTCTCTGTCTCTGTCTCTGTCTCTGTCTCTGTCTCTGTCTCTGTCTCTGTCTCTGTCTCTGTCTCTGTCTCTGTCTCTGTCTCTGTCTCTGTCTCTGTCTCTGTCTCTGTCTCTGTCTCTGTCTCTGTCTCTGTCTCTGTCTCTGTCTCTGTCTCTGTCTCTGTCTCTGTCTCTGTCTCTGTCTCTGTCTCTGTCTCTGTCTCTGTCTCTGTCTCTGTCTCTGTCTCTGTCTCTGTCTCTGTCTCTGTCTCTGTCTCTGTCTCTGTCTCTGTCTCTGTCTCTGTCTCTGTCTCTGTCTCTGCCTCCGCATGTGCCCCTATATCTGTCGCCATCCTTGTCAATGTCTCTGTCTCTGCCTCCGAAAGTGCCCCTATATCTGTCGCCATCCTTGTCAATGTCTTTGTCTCTGCCTCCGAATGTGCCCCTATATCTGTCGCCATCCTTGTCAATGTCTCTGTCTCTGTCTCTGTCTCTGTCTCCGCCTCCGAAGGTGCCCCTATATCTGTCGCCATCCTTATCAATGTCTCCATCTCTGACACAGAATGTGCCCCTATATCTGCCGCTATCCTTGTCTCTGCCTGTGTCTCTGTCTCTGACTCTGAATGTGCCCCTATATCTGCCGCTATCCTTGTCTCTGCCTGTGTCTCTGTCTCCGTTTCTGTCTCTGTCTCTGAAAGTGCCCCTATATCTGTCGCTATCCTTGTCTCTGCCTGTGTCTCTGTCTCTGTCTCTGTCTCTGTCTCTGTCTCTGAAAGTGCCCCTATATCTGTCGCTATCCTTGTCTCTGCCTGTGTCTCTGTCTCTGTCTCTGTCACTGTCTCTGTCTCTGCCTCCGAAAGTGCCCCTATATCTGTCGCTATCCTTGTCTCTGCCTGTGTCTCTGTCTCTGACTCTGAATGTGCCCCTATATCTATCACTATCCTTGTCTCTGCCTGTGTCTCCGTCGCTGTCTCTGTCTCTGTCTCTGTCTCTGACTCTCTGTCTCTCTGTCTTTCTGTCTCTCTGTCTCCCTGTCTCTCTGTCTCCCTGTCTCTCTGTCTCCCTGTCTCTCTGTCTCCCTGTCTCTCTGTCTCCCTGTCTCTCTGTCTCCCTGTCTCTCTGTCTCCATGTCTCTCTGTCTCCCTGTCTCTCTGTCTCCCTGTCTCCCTATCTCTCTGTCTCTCTGTCTCTCTGTCTCTCTGTCTCTCTGTCTCTCTGTCTCTCTGTCTCTCTGTCTCTCTGTCTCTCTGTCTCTCTGTCTCTCTGTCTCTCTGTCTCTCTGTCTCTCTGTCTCTCTGTCTCTCTGTCTCTCTGTCTCTCTGTCTCTCTGTCTCTCTGTCTCTGTGTCTCTGTGTCTCCGTCTCTGTCACTGTCTCTGTCTCCGCCTCCGAAAGTGCCCCTATATCTGTCGCCATCCTTGTCAATGTCTCCATCTCTGACACAGAATGTGCCCCTATATCTGTCGCCATCCTTGTCAATGTCTCTGTCTCTGACTCTGAACGTGCCCCTATATCTGTCGCTATCCTTGTCTCTGCCTGTGTCTCTGTCACTGTCTCTGTCTCCGCCTCCGAAAGTGCCCCTATATCTGTCGCCATCCTTGTCAATGTCTCTGTCTCTGACTCTGAATGTGCCCCTATATCTGTCGCTATCCTTGTCTCTGCCTGTGTCTCTGTCTCCGTTTCTGTCTCTGTCTCTCTGTCTCTCTGTCTCTCTGTCTCTCTGTCTCTCTGTCTCTCTGTCTCTCTGTCTCTCTGTCTCTCTGTCTCTCTGTCTCTCTGTCTCTCTGTCTCTCTGTCTCTCTGTCTCTCTGTCTCTCTGTCTCTCTGTCTCTCTGTCTCTCTGTCTCTGTCTCTCTGTCTCTGTCTCTCTGTCTCTCTGTCTCTGTCTCTCTGTCTCTGTCTCTCTGTCTCTGTCTCTGACTCTGAAAGTGCCCCTATATCTGTCGCTATCCTTGTCTCTGCCTGTGTCTCTGTCTCTGACTCTGAATGTGCCCCTATATCTATCACTATCCTTGTCTCTGCCTGTGTCTCCGTCGCTGTCTCTGTCTCTGTCTCTGTCTCTGACTCTCTGTCTCTTTGTCTTTCTGTCTCTCTGTCTCCCTGTCTCTCTGTCTCCCTGTCCCTCTGTCTCCCTGTCTCTCTGTCTCCCTGTCTCTCTGTCTCCCTGTCTCTCTGTCTCCCTGTCTCTCTGTCTCCCTGTCTCTCTGTCTCCCTGTCTCTCTGTCTCCTTGTCTCTCTGTCTCCATGTCTCTCTGTCTCCCTGTCTCTCTGTCTCCCTGTCTCCCTGTCTCTCTGTCTCTCTGTCTGTCTGTCTCTCTGTCTCTCTGTCTCTCTGTCTCTCTGTCTCTCTGTCTCTCTGTCTCTCTGTCTCTCTGTCTCTCTGTCTCTCTGTCTCTCTGTCTCTCTGTCTCTCTGTCTCTCTGTCTCTCTGTCTCTCTGTCTCTCTGTCTCTCTGTCTCTGTGTCTCCGTCTCTGTCACTGTCTCTGTCTCCGCCTCCGAAAGTGCCCCTATATCTGTCGCCATCCTTGTCAATGTCTCCATCCCTGACACAGAATGTGCCCCTATATCTGTCGCCATCCTTGTCAATGTCTCTGTCTCTGACTCTGAACGTGCCCCTATATCTGTCGCTATCCTTGTCTCTGCCTATGTCTCTGTCTCTGACTCTGTCTCTGTCTCTGTCTCTGTCTCTGTCTCTGTCTCTGTCTCTGTCTCTGTCTCTGTCTCTGTCTCTGTCTCTGTCTCTGTCTCTGTCTCTGTCTCTGTCTCTGTCTCTGTCTCTGTCTCTGTCTCTGTCTCTGTCTCTGTCTCTGTCTCTGTCTCTGTCTCTGTCTCTGTCTCTGTCTCTGTCTCTGTCTCTGTCTCTGTCTCTGTCTCTGTCTCTGTCTCTGTCTCTGTCTCTGTCTCTGTCTCTGTCTCTGTCTCTGTCTCTGTCTCTGTCTCTGTCTCTGTCTCTGTCTCTGTCTCTGTCTCTGTCTCTGTCTCTGTCTCTGTCTCTGTCTCTGTCTCTGTCTCTGTCTCTGTCTCTGTCTCTGTCTCTGTCTCTGTCTCTGTCTCTGTCTCTGTCTCTGTCTCTGTCTCTGTCTCTGTCTCTGTCTCTGTCTCTGTCTCTGTCTCTGTCTCTGTCTCTGTCTCTGTCTCTGTCTCTGTCTCTGTCTCTGTCTCTGTCTCTGTCTCTGTCTCTGTCTCTGTCTCTGTCTCTGTCTCTGTCTCTGTCTCTGTCTCTGTCTCTGTCTCTGTCTCTGTCTCTGTCTCTGTCTCTGTCTCTGTCTCTGTCTCTGTCTCTGTCTCTGTCTCTGTCTCTGTCTCTGTCTCTGTCTCTGTCTCTGTCTCTGTCTCTGTCTCTGTCTCTGTCTCTGTCTCTGTCTCTGTCTCTGTCTCTGTCTCTGTCTCTGTCTCTGTCTCTGTCTCTGTCTCTGTCTCTGTCTCTGTCTCTGTCTCTGTCTCTGTCTCTGTCTCTGTCTCTGTCTCTGTCTCTGACTCTCTGTCTCTCTGTCTTTCTGTCTCTCTGTCTCCCTGTCTCTCTGTCTCCCTGTCTCTCTGTCTCCCTGTCTCTCTGTCTCCCTGTCTCTCTGTCTCCCTGTCTCTCTGTCTCCCTGTCTCTCTGTCTCCATGTCTCTCTGTCTCCCTGTCTCTCTGTCTCCCTGTC
This sequence comes from Megachile ligniseca, assembly GCA_945859555.1. Lineage (NCBI taxonomy): Eukaryota > Metazoa > Arthropoda > Insecta > Hymenoptera > Megachilidae > Megachile > Megachile ligniseca. The sequence continues at coordinate 466,221 of OX243790.1, forward strand.
TCCCTATCTCTCTGTCTCTCTGTCTCTCTGTCTCTCTGTCTCTCTGTCTCTCTGTCTCTCTGTCTCTCTGTCTCTCTGTCTCTCTGTCTCTCTGTCTCTCTGTCTCTCTGTCTCTCTGTCTCTCTGTCTCTCTGTCTCTCTGTCTCTCTGTCTCTCTGTCTCTCTGTCTCTCTGTCTCTGTCTCTCTGTCTCTGTCTCTCTGTCTCTGTCTCTCTGTCTCTCTGTCTCTGTCTCTCTGTCTCTGTCTCTCTGTCTCTGTCTCTCTGTCTCTGTCTCTGACTCTGAAAGTGCCCCTATATCTGTCGCTATCCTTGTCTCTGCCTGTGTCTCTGTCTCTGACTCTGAATGTGCCCCTATATCTATCACTATCCTTGTCTCTGCCTGTGTCTCCGTCGCTGTCTCTGTCTCTGTCTCTGTCTCTGTCTCTGTCTCTGTCTCTGTCTCTGTCTCTGTCTCTGTCTCTGCCTCCGCATGTGCCCCTATATCTGTCGCCATCCTTGTCAATGTCTCTGTCTCTGCCTCCGAAAGTGCCCCTATATCTGTCGCCATCCTTGTCAATGTCTTTGTCTCTGCCTCCGAATGTGCCCCTATATCTGTCGCCATCCTTGTCAATGTCTCTGTCTCTGTCTCTGTCTCTGTCTCCGCCTCCGAAGGTGCCCCTATATCTGTCGCCATCCTTATCAATGTCTCCATCTCTGACACAGAATGTGCCCCTATATCTGCCGCTATCCTTGTCTCTGCCTGTGTCTCTGTCTCTGACTCTGAATGTGCCCCTATATCTGCCGCTATCCTTGTCTCTGCCTGTGTCTCTGTCTCCGTTTCTGTCTCTGTCTCTGAAAGTGCCCCTATATCTGTCGCTATCCTTGTCTCTGCCTGTGTCTCTGTCTCTGTCTCTGTCTCTGTCTCTGTCTCTGAAAGTGCCCCTATATCTGTCGCTATCCTTGTCTCTGCCTGTGTCTCTGTCTCTGTCTCTGTCACTGTCTCTGTCTCTGCCTCCGAAAGTGCCCCTATATCTGTCGCTATCCTTGTCTCTGCCTGTGTCTCTGTCTCTGACTCTGAATGTGCCCCTATATCTATCACTATCCTTGTCTCTGCCTGTGTCTCCGTCGCTGTCTCTGTCTCTGTCTCTGTCTCTGACTCTCTGTCTCTCTGTCTTTCTGTCTCTCTGTCTCCCTGTCTCTCTGTCTCCCTGTCTCTCTGTCTCCCTGTCTCTCTGTCTCCCTGTCTCTCTGTCTCCCTGTCTCTCTGTCTCCCTGTCTCTCTGTCTCCCTGTCTCTCTGTCTCCATGTCTCTCTGTCTCCCTGTCTCTCTGTCTCCCTGTCTCTCTGTCTCCCTGTCTCTCTGTCTCCCTGTCTCTCTGTCTCCATGTCTCTCTGTCTCTCTGTCTCTCTGTCTCTCTGTCTCTCTGTCTCTCTGTCTCTCTGTCTCTCTGTCTCTCTGTCTCTCTGTCTCTCTGTCTCTGTCTCTCTGTCTCTGTCTCTCTGTCTCTCTGTCTCTGTCTCTCTGTCTCTGTCTCTCTGTCTCTGTCTCTCTGTCTCTGTCTCTGACTCTGAAAGTGCCCCTATATCTGTCGCTATCCTTGTCTCTGCCTGTGTCTCTGTCTCTGACTCTGAATGTGCCCCTATATCTATCACTATCCTTGTCTCTGCCTGTGTCTCCGTCGCTGTCTCTGTCTCTGTCTCTGTCTCTGACTCTCTGTCTCTTTGTCTTTCTGTCTCTCTGTCTCCCTGTCTCTCTGTCTCCCTGTCCCTCTGTCTCCCTGTCTCTCTGTCTCCCTGTCTCTCTGTCTCCCTGTCTCTCTGTCTCCCTGTCTCTCTGTCTCCCTGTCTCTCTGTCTCCCTGTCTCTCTGTCTCCTTGTCTCTCTGTCTCCATGTCTCTCTGTCTCCCTGTCTCTCTGTCTCCCTGTCTCCCTGTCTCTCTGTCTCTCTGTCTGTCTGTCTCTCTGTCTCTCTGTCTCTCTGTCTCTCTGTCTCTCTGTCTCTCTGTCTCTCTGTCTCTCTGTCTCTCTGTCTCTCTGTCTCTCTGTCTCTCTGTCTCTCTGTCTCTCTGTCTCTCTGTCTCTCTGTCTCTCTGTCTCTCTGTCTCTGTGTCTCCGTCTCTGTCACTGTCTCTGTCTCCGCCTCCGAAAGTGCCCCTATATCTGTCGCCATCCTTGTCAATGTCTCCATCTCTGACACAGAATGTGCCCCTATATCTGTCGCCATCCTTGTCAATGTCTCTGTCTCTGACTCTGAACGTGCCCCTATATCTGTCGCTATCCTTGTCTCTGCCTATGTCTCTGTCTCTGACTCTGTCTCTGTCTCTGTCTCTGTCTCTGTCTCTGTCTCTGTCTCTGTCTCTGTCTCTGTCTCTGTCTCTGTCTCTGTCTCTGTCTCTGTCTCTGTCTCTGTCTCTGTCTCTGTCTCTGTCTCTGTCTCTGTCTCTGTCTCTGTCTCTGTCTCTGTCTCTGTCTCTGTCTCTGTCTCTGTCTCTGTCTCTGTCTCTGTCTCTGTCTCTGTCTCTGTCTCTGTCTCTGTCTCTGTCTCTGTCTCTGTCTCTGTCTCTGTCTCTGTCTCTGTCTCTGTCTCTGTCTCTGTCTCTGTCTCTGTCTCTGTCTCTGTCTCTGTCTCTGTCTCTGTCTCTGTCTCTGTCTCTGTCTCTGTCTCTGTCTCTGTCTCTGTCTCTGTCTCTGTCTCTGTCTCTGTCTCTGTCTCTGTCTCTGTCTCTGTCTCTGTCTCTGTCTCTGTCTCTGTCTCTGTCTCTGTCTCTGTCTCTGTCTCTGTCTCTGTCTCTGTCTCTGTCTCTGTCTCTGTCTCTGTCTCTGTCTCTGTCTCTGTCTCTGTCTCTGTCTCTGTCTCTGTCTCTGTCTCTGTCTCTGTCTCTGTCTCTGTCTCTGTCTCTGTCTCTGTCTCTGTCTCTGTCTCTGTCTCTGTCTCTGTCTCTGTCTCTGTCTCTGTCTCTGTCTCTGTCTCTGTCTCTGTCTCTGTCTCTGTCTCTGTCTCTGTCTCTGAAAGTGCCCCTATATCTGTCGCTATCCTTGTCTCTGCCTGTGTCTCTGTCTCTGTCACTGTCTCTGTCTCTGCCTCCGAAAGTGCCCCTATATCTGTCGCTATCCTTGTCTCTGCCTGTGTCTCTGTCTCTGACTCTGAATGTGCCCCTATATCTATCACTATCCTTGTCTCTGCCTGTGTCTCCGTCGCTGTCTCTGTCTCTGTCTCTGACTCTCTGTCTCTCTGTCTTTCTGTCTCTCTGTCTCCCTGTCTCTCTGTCTCCCTGTCTCTCTGTCTCCCTGTCTCTCTGTCTCCCTGTATCTCTGTCTCCCTGTCTCTCTGTCTCCCTGTCTCTCTGTCTCCATGTCTCTCTGTCTCCCTGTCTCTCTGTCTCCCTGTCTCCCTATCTCTCTGTCTCTCTGTCTCTCTGTCTCTCTGTCTCTCTGTCTCTCTGTCTCTCTGTCTCTCTGTCTCTCTGTCTCTCTGTCTCTCTGTCTCTCTGTCTCTCTGTCTCTCTGTCTCTCTGTCTCTCTGTCTCTCTGTCTCTCTGTCTCTCTGTCTCTCTGTCTCTCTGTCTCTCTGTCTCTCTGTCTCTGTCTCTCTGTCTCTGTCTCTCTGTCTCTCTGTCTCTCTGTCTCTGTCTCTCTGTCTCTGTCTCTCTGTCTCTGTCTCTGACTCTGAAAGTGCCCCTATATCTGTCGCTATCCTTGTCTCTGCCTGTGTCTCTGTCTCTGACTCTGAATGTGCCCCTATATCTATCACTATCCTTGTCTCTGCCTGTGTCTCCGTCGCTGTCTCTGTCTCTGTCTCTGTCTCTGACTCTCTGTCTCTTTGTCTTTCTGTCTCTCTGTCTCCCTGTCTCTCTGTCTCCCTGTCCCTCTGTCTCCCTGTCTCTCTGTCTCCCTGTCTCTCTGTCTCCCTGTCTCTCTGTCTCCCTGTCTCTCTGTCTCCCTGTCTCTCTGTCTCCCTGTCTCTCTGTCTCCCTGTCTCTCTGTCTCCTTGTCTCTCTGTCTCCATGTCTCTCTGTCTCCCTGTCTCTCTGTCTCCCTGTCTCCCTGTCTCTCTGTCTCTCTGTCTCTCTGTCTCTCTGTCTCTCTGTCTCTCTGTCTCTCTGTCTCTCTGTCTCTCTGTCTCTCTGTCTCTCTGTCTCTCTGTCTCTCTGTCTCTCTGTCTCTCTGTCTCTCTGTCTCTCTGTCTCTCTGTCTCTCTGTCTCTGTGTCTCCGTCTCTGTCACTGTCTCTGTCTCCGCCTCCGAAAGTGCCCCTATATCTGTCGCCATCCTTGTCAATGTCTCCATCTCTGACACAGAATGTGCCCCTATATCTGTCGCCATCCTTGTCAATGTCTCTGTCTCTGACTCTGAACGTGCCCCTATATCTGTCGCTATCCTTGTCTCTGCCTATGTCTCTGTCTCTGACTCTGAATGTGCCCCTATATCTGTCGCCATCCTTGTCAATGTCTCCATCTCTGACACAGAATGTGCCCCTATATCTGTCGCCATCCTTGTCAATGTCTCTGTCTCTGACTCTGAACGTGCCCCTATATCTGTCGCTATCCTTGTCTCTGCCTGTGTCTCTGTCACTGTCTCTGTCTCCGCCTCCGAAAGTGCCCCTATATCTGTCGCCATCCTTGTCAATGTCTCTGTCTCTGACTCTGAATGTGCCCCTATATCTGTCGCTATCCTTGTCTCTGCCTGTGTCTCTGTCTCCGTTTCTGTCTCTGTCTCTCTGTCTCTCTGTCTCTCTGTCTCTCTGTCTCTCTGTCTCTCTGTCTCTCTGTCTCTCTGTCTCTCTGTCTCTCTGTCTCTCTGTCTCTCTGTCTCTGTCTCTCTGTCTCTGTCTCTCTGTCTCTGTCTCTCTGTCTCTCTGTCTCTCTGTCTCTCTGTCTCTGTCTTTCTGTCTCTCTGTCTCTCTGTCTCTGTCTCTCTGTCTCTGTCTCTCTGTCTCTGTCTCTGACTCTGAAAGTGCCCCTATATCTGTCGCTATCCTTGTCTCTGCCTGTGTCTCTGTCTCTGACTCTGAATGTGCCCCTATATCTATCACTATCCTTGTCTCTGCCTGTGTCTCCGTCGCTGTCTCTGTCTCTGTCTCTGTCTCTGACTCTCTGTCTCTTTGTCTTTCTGTCTCTCTGTCTCCCTGTCTCTCTGTCTCCCTGTCCCTCTGTCTCCCTGTCTCTCTGTCTCCCTGTCTCTCTGTCTCCCTGTCTCCCTGTCTCTCTGTCTCTCTGTCTGTCTGTCTCTCTGTCTCTCTGTCTCTCTGTCTCCCTGTCTCTCTGTCTCTCTGTCTGTCTGTCTGTCTGTCTCTCTGTCTCTCTGTCTCTCTGTCTCTCTGTCTCTCTGTCTCTCTGTCTCTCTGTCTCTCTGTCTCTCTGTCTCTCTGTCTCTCTGTCTCTCTGTCTCTCTGTCTCTCTGTCTCTGTGTCTCCGTCTCTGTCACTGTCTCTGTCTCCGCCTCCGAAAGTGCCCCTATATCTGTCGCCATCCTTGTCAATGTCTCCATCTCTGACACAGAATGTGCCCCTATATCTGTCGCCATCCTTGTCAATGTCTCTGTCTCTGACTCTGAATGTGCCCCTATATCTGCCGCTATCCTTGTCTCTGCCTGTGTCTCTGTCTCTGTCTCTGTCTCTGTCTCTGAAAGTGCCCCTATATCTGTCGCTATCCTTGTCTCTGCCTGTGTCTCTGTCTCTGTCTCTGTCTCTGTCTCTGTCTCTGAAAGTGCCCCTATATCTGTCGCTATCCTTGTCTCTGCCTGTGTCTCTGTCTCTGTCTCTGTCACTGTCTCTGTCTCTGCCTCCGAAAGTGCCCCTATATCTGTCGCTATCCTTGTCTCTGCCTGTGTCTCTGTCTCTGTCTCTGTCTCTGCCTCCGAAAGTGCCCCTATTTCGGTCGCCATCCTTGTCAATGTCTTTGTCTCTCCCTCCGCATGTGCCCCTATATCTGTCGCCATCCTTGTCAATGTCTCTGACTCTGACACTGAATGTGCCCCTATATCTGTCGCTATCCTTGTCTCTGCCTGTGTCTCTGTCTCTGTCTCTGTCTCTGTCTCTGTCTCTGTCTCTGTCTCTGTCTCTGTCTCTGTCTCTGTCTCTGTCTCTGTCTCTGTCTTTGTCTCTGTCTCTGTCTCTGTCTCTGTCTCTGTCTCTGTCTCTGCCTCCGAAGGTGCCCCTATATCTGTCGCCATCCTTATCAATGTCTCCATCTCTGACACAGAATGTGCCCCTATATCTGCCGCTATCCTTGTCTCTGCCTGTGTCTCTGTCTCTGACTCTGAATGTGCCCCTATATCTGTCGCTATCCTTGTCTCTGCCTGTGTCTCTGTCTCTGTCTCTGAAAGTGCCCCTATATCTGTCGCTATCCTTGTCTCTGCCTGTGTCTCTGTCTCTGTCTCTGTCACTGTCTCTGTCTCTGCCTCCGAAAGTGCCCCTATATCTGTCGCTATCCTTGTCTCTGCCTGTGTCTCTGTCTCTGTCTCTGTCTCTGCCTCCGAAAGTGCCCCTATATCTGTCGCCATCCTTGTCAATGTCTTTGTCTCTCCCTCCGCATGTGCCCCTATATCTGTCGCCATCCTTGTCTATGTCTCTGTCTCTGACACTGAATGTGCCCCTATATCTGTCGCTATCCTTGTCTCTGCCTGTGTCTCTGTCTCTGTCTCTGTCTCTGTCTCTGTCTCTGTCTCTGTCTCTGTCTCTGTCTTTGTCTCTGTCTCTGTCTCTGTTTCTGTCTCTGTCTCTGTCTCTGTCTCTGTCTCTGCCTCCGAAGGTGCCCCTATATCTGTCGCCATCCTTATCAATGTCTCTGTCTCTGACTCTGAATGTGCCCCTATATCTGTCGCTATCCTTGTCTCTGCCTGTGTCTCTGTCTCTGACTCTGAATGTGCCCCTATATCTGTCGCTATCCTTGTCAATGTCTCTGTCTCTGCCTCTGAACGTGCCCCTATATCTGCCGCTATCCTTGTCTCTGCCTGTGTCTCTGTCTCTGTCTCTGTCTCTGTCTCTGAAAGTGCCCCTATATCTGTCGCTATCCTTGTCTCTGCTTGTGTCTCTGTCTATGTCTCTGTCACTGTCTCTGTCTCTGCCTCCGAAAGTGCCCCTATATCTGTCGCCATCCTTGTCAATGTCTTTGTCTCTGCCTCCGAATGTGCCCCTATATCTGTCGCCATCCTTGTCAATGTCTCTGTCTCTGTCTCTGTCTCTGTCTCTGCCTCCGAAGGTGCCCCTATATCTGTCGCCATCCTTATCAATGTCTCCATCTCTGACACTGAATGTGCCCCTATATCTGTCGCTATCCTTGTCTCTGCCTGTGTCTCTGTCTCTGTCTCTGTCTCGGTCTCTGTCTCTGTCTCTGTCTCTGTCTCTGTCTCTGTCTCTGTCTCTGTCTCTGTCTCTGTCTCTGTCTCTGTCTCTGTCTCTGTCTCTGTCTCTGTCTCTGTCTCTGTCTCTGTCTCTGTCTCTGTCTCTGTCTCTGTCTCTGTCTCTGTCTCTGTCTCTGTCTCTGTCTCTGTCTCTGTCTCTGTCTCTGTCTCTGCCTCCGAAAGTGCCCCATATATCTGTCGCCATCCTTGTCAATGTCTTTGTCTCTCCCTCCGCATGTGCCCCTATATCTGTCGCCATCCTTGTCAATGTCTCTGTCTCTGCCTCCGAAAGTGCCCCTATATCTGTCGCCATCCTTGTCAATGTCTTTGTCTCTGCCTCCGAATGTGCCCCTATATCTGTCGCCATCCTTGTCAATGTCTCTGTCTCTGTCTCTGTCTCTGTCTCCGCCTCCGAAGGTGCCCCTATATCTGTCGCCATCCTTATCAATGTCTCCATCTCTGACACAGAATGTGCCCCTATATCTGCCGCTATCCTTGTCTCTGCCTGTGTCTCTGTCTCTGACTCTGAATGTGCCCCTATATCTGCCGCTATCCTTGTCTCTGCCTGTGTCTCTGTCTCCGTTTCTGTCTCTGTCTCTGAAAGTGCCCCTATATCTGTCGCTATCCTTGTCTCTGCCTGTGTCTCTGTCTCTGTCTCTGTCTCTGTCTCTGTCTCTGAAAGTGCCCCTATATCTGTCGCTATCCTTGTCTCTGCCTGTGTCTCTGTCTCTGTCTCTGTCACTGTCTCTGTCTCTGCCTCCGAAAGTGCCCCTATATCTGTCGCTATCCTTGTCTCTGCCTGTGTCTCTGTCTCTGACTCTGAATGTGCCCCTATATCTATCACTATCCTTGTCTCTGCCTGTGTCTCCGTCGCTGTCTCTGTCTCTGTCTCTGTCTCTGACTCTCTGTCTCTCTGTCTTTCTGTCTCTCTGTCTCCCTGTCTCTCTGTCTCCCTGTCTCTCTGTCTCCCTGTCTCTCTGTCTCCCTGTCTCTCTGTCTCCCTGTCTCTCTGTCTCCCTGTCTCTCTGTCTCCCTGTCTCTCTGTCTCCCTGTCTCTCTGTCTCCCTGTCTCTCTGTCTCCATGTCTCTCTGTCTCCCTGTCTCTCTGTCTCTCTGTCTCTCTGTCTCTCTGTCTCTCTGTCTCTCTGTCTCTCTGTCTCTCTGTCTCTCTGTCTCTCTGTCTCTCTGTCTCTCTGTCTCTCTGTCTCTCTGTCTCTCTGTCTCTCTGTCTCTCTGTCTCTCTGTCTCTCTGTCTCTCTGTCTCTGTGTCTCTGTGTCTCCGTCTCTGTCACTGTCTCTGTCTCCGCCTCCGAAAGTGCCCCTATATCTGTCGCCATCCTTGTCAATGTCTCCATCTCTGACACAGAATGTGCCCCTATATCTGTCGCCATCCTTGTCAATGTCTCTGTCTCTGACTCTGAACGTGCCCCTATATCTGTCGCTATCCTTGTCTCTGCCTGTGTCTCTGTCACTGTCTCTGTCTCCGCCTCCGAAAGTGCCCCTATATCTGTCGCCATCCTTGTCAATGTCTCTGTCTCTGACTCTGAATGTGCCCCTATATCTGTCGCTATCCTTGTCTCTGCCTGTGTCTCTGTCTCCGTTTCTGTCTCTGTCTCTCTGTCTCTCTGTCTCTCTGTCTCTCTGTCTCTCTGTCTCTCTGTCTCTCTGTCTCTCTGTCTCTCTGTCTCTCTGTCTCTCTGTCTCTCTGTCTCTCTGTCTCTCTGTCTCTCTGTCTCTCTGTCTCTCTGTCTCTCTGTCTCTCTGTCTCTGTCTCTCTGTCTCTGTCTCTCTGTCTCTCTGTCTCTGTCTCTCTGTCTCTGTCTCTCTGTCTCTGTCTCTGACTCTGAAAGTGCCCCTATATCTGTCGCTATCCTTGTCTCTGCCTGTGTCTCTGTCTCTGACTCTGAATGTGCCCCTATATCTATCACTATCCTTGTCTCTGCCTGTGTCTCCGTCGCTGTCTCTGTCTCTGTCTCTGTCTCTGACTCTCTGTCTCTTTGTCTTTCTGTCTCTCTGTCTCCCTGTCTCTCTGTCTCCCTGTCCCTCTGTCTCCCTGTCTCTCTGTCTCCCTGTCTCTCTGTCTCCCTGTCTCTCTGTCTCCCTGTCTCTCTGTCTCCCTGTCTCTCTGTCTCCCTGTCTCTCTGTCTCCTTGTCTCTCTGTCTCCATGTCTCTCTGTCTCCCTGTCTCTCTGTCTCCCTGTCTCCCTGTCTCTCTGTCTCTCTGTCTGTCTGTCTCTCTGTCTCTCTGTCTCTCTGTCTCTCTGTCTCTCTGTCTCTCTGTCTCTCTGTCTCTCTGTCTCTCTGTCTCTCTGTCTCTCTGTCTCTCTGTCTCTCTGTCTCTCTGTCTCTCTGTCTCTCTGTCTCTCTGTCTCTCTGTCTCTCTGTCTCTCTGTCTCTGTGTCTCCGTCTCTGTCACTGTCTCTGTCTCCGCCTCCGAAAGTGCCCCTATATCTGTCGCCATCCTTGTCAATGTCTCCATCTCTGACACAGAATGTGCCCCTATATCTGTCGCCATCCTTGTCAATGTCTCTGTCTCTGACTCTGAACGTGCCCCTATATCTGTCGCTATCCTTGTCTCTGCCTATGTCTCTGTCTCTGACTCTGAATGTGCCCCTATATCTGTCGCCATCCTTGTCAATGTCTCCATCTCTGACACAGAATGTGCCCCTATATCTGTCGCCATCCTTGTCAATGTCTCTGTCTCTGACTCTGAACGTGCCCCTATATCTGTCGCTATCCTTGTCTCTGCCTGTGTCTCTGTCACTGTCTCTGTCTCCGCCTCCGAAAGTGCCCCTATATCTGTCGCCATCCTTGTCAATGTCTCTGTCTCTGACTCTGAATGTGCCCCTATATCTGTCGCTATCCTTGTCTCTGCCTGTGTCTCTGTCTCCGTTTCTGTCTCTGTCTCTCTGTCTCTCTGTCTCTCTGTCTCTCTGTCTCTCTGTCTCTCTGTCTCTCTGTCTCTCTGTCTCTCTGTCTCTCTGTCTCTCTGTCTCTCTGTCTCTCTGTCTCTCTGTCTCTCTGTCTCTCTGTCTCTCTGTCTCTCTGTCTCTCTGTCTCTCTGTCTCTCTGTCTCTCTGTCTCTGTCTCTCTGTCTCTGTCTCTCTGTCTCTGTCTCTCTGTCTCTCTGTCTCTCTGTCTCTCTGTCTCTGTCTCTCTGTCTCTCTGTCTCTCTGTCTCTCTGTCTCTGTCTCTCTGTCTCTGTCTCTCTGTCTCTGTCTCTCTGTCTCTGTCTCTGACTCTGAAAGTGCCCCTATATCTGTCGCTATCCTTGTCTCTGCCTGTGTCTCTGTCTCTGACTCTGAATGTGCCCCTATATCTATCACTATCCTTGTCTCTGCCTGTGTCTCCGTCGCTGTCTCTGTCTCTGTCTCTGTCTCTGACTCTCTGTCTCTTTGTCTTTCTGTCTCTCTGTCTCCCTGTCTCTCTGTCTCCCTGTCCCTCTGTCTCCCTGTCTCTCTGTCTCCCTGTCTCTCTGTCTCCCTGTCTCCCTGTCTCTCTGTCTCTCTGTCTGTCTGTCTCTCTGTCTCTCTGTCTCTCTGTCTCCCTGTCTCTCTGTCTCTCTGTCTGTCTGTCTCTCTGTCTCTCTGTCTCTCTGTCTCTCTGTCTCTGTGTCTCCGTCTCTGTCACTGTCTCTGTCTCCGCCTCCGAAAGTGCCCCTATATCTGTCGCCATCCTTGTCAATGTCTCCATCTCTGACACAGAATGTGCCCCTATATCTGTCGCCATCCTTGTCAATGTCTCTGTCTCTGACTCTGAATGTGCCCCTATATCTGCCGCTATCCTTGTCTCTGCCTGTGTCTCTGTCTCTGTCTCTGTCTCTGTCTCTGAAAGTGCCCCTATATCTGTCGCTATCCTTGTCTCTGCCTGTGTCTCTGTCTCTGTCTCTGTCTCTGTCTCTGTCTCTGTCTCTGAAAGTGCCCCTATATCTGTCGCTATCCTTGTCTCTGCCTGTGTCTCTGTCTCTGTCTCTGTCACTGTCTCTGTCTCTGCCTCCGAAAGTGCCCCTATATCTGTCGCTATCCTTGTCTCTGCCTGTGTCTCTGTCTCTGTCTCTGTCTCTGCCTCCGAAAGTGCCCCTATTTCGGTCGCCATCCTTGTCAATGTCTTTGTCTCTCCCTCCGCATGTGCCCCTATATCTGTCGCCATCCTTGTCAATGTCTCTGACTCTGACACTGAATGTGCCCCTATATCTGTCGCTATCCTTGTCTCTGCCTGTGTCTCTGTCTCTGTCTCTGTCTCTGTCTCTGTCTCTGTCTCTGTCTCTGTCTCTGTCTCTGTCTCTGTCTCTGTCTCTGTCTCTGTCTTTGTCTCTGTCTCTGTCTCTGTCTCTGTCTCTGTCTCTGTCTCTGTCTCTGCCTCCGAAGGTGCCCCTATATCTGTCGCCATGCTTATCAATGTCTCCATCTCTGACACAGAATGTGCCCCTATATCTGCCGCTATCCTTGTCTCTGCCTGTGTCTCTGTCTCTGTCTCTGTCTCTGTCTCTGTCTCTGTCTCTGTCTCTGTCTCTGTCTCTGTCTCTGTCTCTGTCTCTGTCTCTGTCTCTGTCTCTGTCTCTGTCTCTGTCTCTGTCTCTGTCTCTGTCTCTGTCTCTGTCTCTCTCTCTGTCTCTGTCTCTGTCTCTGTCTCTGTCTCTGTCTCTGTCTCTGTCTCTGTCTCTGTCTCTGTCTCTGTCTCTGTCTCTGTCTCTGTCTCTGTCTTTGTCTCTGTCTCTGTCTCTGTCTCTGTCTCTGCCTCCGAAGGTGCCCCTATATCTGTCGCCATCCTTATCAATGTCTCCATCTCTGACACAGAATGTGCCCCTATATCTGTCGCTATCCTTGTCTCTGCCTGTGTCTCTGTCTCTGTCTCTGTCACTGTCTCTGTCTCTGCCTCCGAAAGTGCGCCTATATCTGTCGCTATCCTTGTCTCTGCCTGTGTCTCTGTCTCTGTCTCTGTCTCTGCCTCCGAAAGTGCCCCTATATCTGTCGCCATCCTTGTCAATGTCTTTGTCTCTCCCTCCGCATGTGCCCCTATATCTGTCGCCATCCTTGTCTATGTCTCTGTCTCTGACACTGAATGTGCCCCTATATCTGTCGCTATCCTTGTCTCTGCCTGTGTCTCTGTCTCTGTCTCTGTCTCTGTCTCTGTCTCTGTCTTTGTCTCTGTCTCTGTCTCTGACTCCGAAAGTGCCCCTATATCTGTCGCCATCCTTGTCAATGTCTTTGTCTCTCATTCCGAATGTGCCCCTATATCTGTCGCCATCCTTGTCAATGTCTCTGTCTCTGACACTGAATGTGCCCCTATATCTGTCGCTATCCTTGTCTCTGCCTGTGTCTCTGTCTCTGTCTCTGTCTCTGTCGCTGTCTCTGCCTCCGAAAGTGCCCCTATATCTGTCGCTATCCTTGTCTCTGCAGGTGTCTCTGTCTCTGTCTCTGTCTCTGCCTCCGAAAGTGCCCCTATATCTGTCGCCATCCTTGTCAATGTCTTTGTCTCTCCCTCCGCATGTGCCCCTATATCTGTCGCCATCCTTGTCAATGTCTCTGTCTCTGACACTGAATGTGCCCCTATATCTGTCGCTATCCTTGTCTCTGCCTGTGTCTCTGTCTCTGTCTCTGTCTCTGAAAGTGCCCCTATATCTGTCGCTATCCTTGTCTCTGCCTGTGTCTCTGTCTCTGTCTCTGTCACTGTCTCTGTCTCTGCCTCCGAAAGTGCCCCTATATCTGTCGCTATCCTTGTCTCTGCCTGTGTCTCTGTCTCTGTCTCTGAAAGTGCCCCTATATCTGTCGCTATCCTTGTCTCTGCCTGTGTCTCTGTCTCTGTCTCTGTCACTGTCTCTGTCTCTGCCTCCGAAAGTGCCCCTATATCTGTCGCTATCCTTGTCTCTGCCTGTGTCTCTGTCTCTGTCTCTGTCTCTGCCTCCGAAAGTGCCCCTATTTCTGTCGCCATCCTTGTCAATGTCTTTGTCTCTCCCGCCGCATGTGCCCCTATATCTGTCGCCATCCTTGTCAATGTCTCTGTCTCTGACACTGAATGTGCCCCTATATCTGTCGCTATCCTTGTCTCTGCCTGTGTCTCTGTCTCTGTCTCTGTCTCTGTCTCTGTCTCTGTCTCTGTCTCTGTCTCTGTCTCTGTCTTTGTCTCTGTCTCTGTCTCTGTCTCTGTCTCTGTCTCTGTCTCTGTCTCTGTCTCTGTCTCTGCCTCCGAAGGTGCCCCTATATCTGTCGCTATCCTTGTCTCTGCAGGTGTCTCTGTCTCTGTCTCTGTCTCTGCCTCCGAAAGTGCCCCTATATCTGTCGCCATCCTTGTCAATGTCTTTGTCTCTCATTCCGAATGTGCCCCTATATCTGTCGCCATCCTTGTCAATGTCTCTGTCTCTGACACTGAATGTGCCCCTATATCTGTCGCTATCCTTGTCTCTGCCTGTGTCTCTGTCTCTGTCTCTGTCTCTGCCTCCGAAAGTGCCCCTATATCTGTCGCTATCCTTGTCTCTGCAGGTGTCTCTGTCTCTGTCTCTGTCTCTGCCTCCGAAAGTGCCCCTATATCTGTCGCCATCCTTGTCAATGTCTTTGTCTCTCCCTCCGCATGTGCCCCTATATCTGTCGCCATCCTTGTCAATGTCTCTGTCTCTGACACTGAATGTGCCCCTATATCTGTCGCTATCCTTGTCTCTGCCTGTGTCTCTGTCTCTGTCTCTGTCTCTGAAAGTGCCCCTATATCTGTCGCTATCCTTGTCTCTGCCTGTGTCTCTGTCTCTGTCTCTGTCACTGTCTCTGTCTCTGCCTCCGAAAGTGCCCCTATATCTGTCGCTATCCTTGTCTCTGCCTGTGTCTCTGTCTCTGTCTCTGAAAGTGCCCCTATATCTGTCGCTATCCTTGTCTCTGCCTGTGTCTCTGTCTCTGTCTCTGTCACTGTCTCTGTCTCTGCCTCCGAAAGTGCCCCTATATCTGTCGCTATCCTTGTCTCTGCCTGTGTCTCTGTCTCTGTCTCTGTCTCTGCCTCCGAAAGTGCCCCTATTTCTGTCGCCATCCTTGTCAATGTCTTTGTCTCTCCCACCGCATGTGCCCCTATATCTGTCGCCATCCTTGTCAATGTCTCTGTCTCTGACACTGAATGTGCCCCTATATCTGTCGCTATCCTTGTCTCTGCCTGTGTCTCTGTCTCTGTCTCTGTCTCTGTCTCTGTCTCTGTCTCTGTCTCTGTCTCTGTCTCTGTCTCTGTCTCTGTCTCTGTCTCTGTCTCTGTCTCTGTCTCTGTCTCTGTCTCTGTCTCTGTCTCTGTCTCTGTCTCTGTCTCTGTCTCTGTCTTTGTCTCTGTCTCTGTCTCTGTCTCTGTCTCTGCCTCCGAAGGTGCCCCTATATCTGTCGCCATCCTTGTCAATGTCTCTGTCTCTGACACTGAATGTGCCCCTATATCTGTCGCTATCCTTGTCTCTGCCTGTGTCTCTGTCTCTGTCTCTGTCTCTGTCGCTGTCTCTGCCTCCGAAAGTGCCCCTATATCTGTCGCTATCCTTGTCTCTGCAGGTGTCTCTGTCTCTGTCTCTGTCTCTGCCTCCGAAAGTGCCCCTATATCTGTCGCCATCCTTGTCAATGTCTTTGTCTCTCCCTCCGCATGTGCCCCTATATCTGTCGCCATCCTTGTCAATGTCTCTGTCTCTGACACTGAATGTGCCCCTATATCTGTCGCTATCCTTGTCTCTGCCTGTGTCTCTGTCTCTGTCTCTGTCTCTGAAAGTGCCCCTATATCTGTCGCTATCCTTGTCTCTGCCTGTGTCTCTGTCTCTGTCTCTGTCACTGTCTCTGTCTCTGCCTCCGAAAGTGCCCCTATATCTGTCGCTATCCTTGTCTCTGCCTGTGTCTCTGTCTCTGTCTCTGAAAGTGCCCCTATATCTGTCGCTATCCTTGTCTCTGCCTGTGTCTCTGTCTCTGTCTCTGTCACTGTCTCTGTCTCTGCCTCCGAAAGTGCCCCTATATCTGTCGCTATCCTTGTCTCTGCCTGTGTCTCTGTCTCTGTCTCTGTCTCTGCCTCCGAAAGTGCCCCTATTTCTGTCGCCATCCTTGTCAATGTCTTTGTCTCTCCCGCCGCATGTGCCCCTATATCTGTCGCCATCCTTGTCAATGTCTCTGTCTCTGACACTGAATATGCCCCTATATCTGTCGCTATCCTTGTCTCTGCCTGTGTCTCTGTCTCTGTCTCTGTCTCTGTCTCTGTCTCTGTCTCTGTCTCTGTCTCTGTCTCTGTCTCTGTCTTTGTCTCTGTCTCTGTCTCTGTCTCTGTCTCTGTCTCTGTCTCTGTCTCTGTCTCTGTCTCTGTCTCTGTCTCTGTCTCTGCCTCCGAAGGTGCCCCTATATCTGTCGCTATCCTTGTCTCTGCAGGTGTCTCTGTCTCTGTCTCTGTCTCTGCCTCCGAAAGTGCCCCTATATCTGTCGCCATCCTTGTCAATGTCTTTGTCTCTCATTCCGAATGTGCCCCTATATCTGTCGCCATCCTTGTCAATGTCTCTGTCTCTGACACTGAATGTGCCCCTATATCTGTCGCTATCCTTGTCTCTGCCTGTGTCTCTGTCTCTGTCTCTGTCTCTGCCTCCGAAAGTGCCCCTATATCTGTCGCTATCCTTGTCTCTGCAGGTGTCTCTGTCTCTGTCTCTGTCTCTGCCTCCGAAAGTGCCCCTATATCTGTCGCCATCCTTGTCAATGTCTTTGTCTCTCCCTCCGCATGTGCCCCTATATCTGTCGCCATCCTTGTCAATGTCTCTGTCTCTGACACTGAATGTGCCCCTATATCTGTCGCTATCCTTGTCTCTGCCTGTGTCTCTGTCTCTGTCTCTGTCTCTGAAAGTGCCCCTATATCTGTCGCTATCCTTGTCTCTGCCTGTGTCTCTGTCTCTGTCTCTGTCACTGTCTCTGTCTCTGCCTCCGAAAGTGCCCCTATATCTGTCGCTATCCTTGTCTCTGCCTGTGTCTCTGTCTCTGTCTTTGTCTCTCCCACCGCATGTGCCCCTATATCTGTCGCCATCCTTGTCAATGTCTCTGTCTCTGACACTGAATGTGCCCCTATATCTGTCGCTATCCTTGTCTCTGCCTGTGTCTCTGTCTCTGTCTCTGTCTCTGTCTCTGTCTCTGTCTCTGTCTCTGTCTCTGTCTCTGTCTCTGTCTCTGTCTCTGTCTCTGTCTCTGTCTCTGTCTCTGTCTCTGTCTCTGTCTCTGTCTCTGTCTCTGTCTCTGTCTCTGTCTCTGTCTTTGTCTCTGTCTCTGTCTCTGTCTCTGTCTCTGCCTCCGAAAGTGCCCCTATATCTGTCGCTATCCTTGTCTCTGCCTGTGTCTCTGTCTCTGTCTCTGAAAGTGCCCCTATATCTGTCGCTATCCTTGTCTCTGCCTGTGTCTCTGTCTCTGTCTCTGTCACTGTCTCTGTCTCTGCCTCCGAAAGTGCCCCTATATCTGTCGCTATCCTTGTCTCTGCCTGTGTCTCTGTCTCTGTCTCTGTCTCTGCCTCCGAAAGTGCCCCTATTTCTGTCGCCATCCTTGTCAATGTCTTTGTCTCTCCCACCGCATGTGCCCCTATATCTGTCGCCATCCTTGTCAATGTCTCTGTCTCTGACACTGAATGTGCCCCTATATCTGTCGCTATCCTTGTCTCTGCCTGTGTCTCTGTCTCTGTCTCTGTCTCTGTCTCTGTCTCTGTCTCTGTCTCTGTCTCTGTCTCTGTCTCTGTCTCTGTCTTTGTCTCTGTCTCTGTCTCTGTCTCTGTCTCTGCCGCCGAAGGTGCCCCTATATCTGTCGCCATCCTTATCAATGTCTCCATCTCTGTCACAGAATGTGCCCCTATATCTGCCGCTATCCTTGTCTCTGCCTGTGTCTCTGTCTGTGACTCTGAATGTGCCCCTATATCTGTCGCTATCCTTGTCTCTGCCTGTGTCTCTGTCTCTGTCTCTGAAAGTGCCCCTATATCTGTCGCTATCCTTGTCTCTGCCTGTGTCTCGGTCTCTGTCTCTGTCACTGTCTCTGTCTCTGCCTCCGAAAGTGCCCCTATATCTGTCGCTATCCTTGTCTCTGCCTGTGTCTCTGTCTCTGTCTCTGTCTCTGCCTCCAAAAGTGCCCCTATATCTGTCGCCATCCTTGTCAATGTCTTTGTCTCTCCCTCCGCATGTGCCCCTATATCTGTCGCCATCCTTGTCTATGTCTCTGTCTCTGACACTGAATGTGCCCCTATATCTGTCGCTATCCTTGTCTCTGCCTGTGTCTCTGTCTCTGTCTCTGTCTCTGTCTCTGTCTCTGTCTCTGTCTCTGTCTCTGTCTCTGTCTTTGTCTCTGTCTCTGTCTCTGTCTCTGTCTCTGTCTCTGTCTCTGTCTCTGTCTCTGTCTCTGTCTCTGTCTCTGTCTCTGTCTCTGTCTCTGTCTCTGTCTCTGCCTCCGAAGGTGCCCCTATATCTGTCGCCATCCTTATCAATGTCTCTGTCTCTGACTCTGAATGTGCCCCTATATCTGTCGCTATCCTTGTCTCTGCCTGTGTCTCTGTCTCTGACTCTGAATGTGCCCCTATATCTGTCGCTATCCTTGTCAATGTCTCTGTCTCTGCCTCTGAACGTGCCCCTATATCTGCCGCTATCCTTGTCTCTGCCTGTGTCTCTGTCTCTGTCTCTGAAAGTGCCCCTATATCTGTCGCTATCCTTGTCTCTGCCTGTGTCTCTGTCTCTGTCTCTGTCACTGTCTCTGTCTCTGCCTCCGAAAGTGCCCCTATATCTGTCGCCATCCTTATCAATGTCTCCATCTCTGACACAGAATGTGCCCCTATATCTGCCGATATCCTTGTCTCTGCCTGTGTCTCTGTCTCTGACTCTGAATGTGCCCCTATATCTGTCGCTATCCTTGTCTCTGCATGTGTCTCTGTCTCTGACTCTGAATGTGCCCCTATATCTGCCGCTATCCTTGTCTCTGCCTGTGTCTCTGTCTCCGTTTCTGTCTCTGTCTCTGTCTCTGTCTCTGTCTCTGTCTCTGTCTCTGTCTCTGTCTCTGTCTCTGTCTCTGTCTCTGTCTCTGTCTCTGTCTCTGTCTCTGTCCCTGTCGCTGTCTCTGTCTCTGTCTCTGTCTCTGTCTCTGTCTCTGTCTCTGTCTCTGTCTCTGTCTCTGTCTCTGTCTCTGTCTCTGTCTCTGTCTCTGTCTCTGTCTCTGTCTCTGTCTCTGTCTCTGTCTCTGTCTCTGTCTCTGTCTCTGTCTCTGTCTCTGTCTCTGTCTCTGTCTCTGTCTCTGTCTCTGTCTCTGTCTCTGTCTCTGTCTCTGTCTCTGTCTCTGTCTCTGTCTCTGTCTCTGTCTCTGTCTCTGTCTCTGTCTCTGTCTCTGTCTCTGTCTCTGTCTCTGTCTCTGTCTCTGTCTCTGTCTCTGTCTCTGTCTCTGTCTCTGTCTCTGTCTCTGTCTCTGTCTCTGTCTCTGTCTCTGTCTCTGTCTCTGTCTCTGTCTCTGTCTCTGTCTCTGTCTCTGTCTCTGTCTCTGTCTCTGTCTCTGTCTCTGTCTCTGTCTCTGTCTCTGTCTCTGTCTCTGTCTCTGTCTCTGTCTCTGTCTCTGTCTCTGTCTCTGTCTCTGTCTCTGTCTCTGTCTCTGTCTCTGTCTCTGTCTCTGTCTCTGTCTCTGTCTCTGTCTCTGCCTCCGAAAGTGCCCCTATATCTGTCGCCATCCTTGTCAATGTCTTTGTCTCTCCCTCCGCATGTGCCCCTATATCTGTCGCCATCCTTGTCAATGTCTCTGTCTCTGACTCTGAATGTGCCCCTATATCTGCCGCTATCCTTGTCTCTGCCTGTGTCTCTGTCTCTGTCTCTGTCTCTGTCTCTGTCTCTGAAAGTGCCCCTATATCTGTCGCTATCCTTGTCTCTGCCTGTGTCTCTGTCTCTGTCTCTGTCACTGTCTCTGTCTCTGCCTCCGAAAGTGCCCCTATATCTGTCGCTATCCTTGTCTCTGCCTGTGTCTCTGTCTCTGACTCTGAATGTGCCCCTATATCTATCACTATCCTTGTCTCTGCCTGTGTCTCCGTCGCTGTCTCTGTCTCTGTCTCTGTCTCTGACTCTCTGTCTCTCTGTCTTACTGTCTCTCTGTCTCCCTGTCTCTCTGTCTCCCTGTCTCTCTGTCTCCCTGTCTCTCTGTCTCTCTGTCTCTGTATCTGTCTCTGTCTCTGTCTCTGTCTCTGTCTCTGTCTCTGTCTCTGTCTCTGTCTCTGTCTCTGTCTCTGTCTCTGTCTCTGTCTCTGTCTCTGTCTCTGTCTCTGAATGTGCCCCTATATCTGCCGCTATCCTTGTCTCTGCCTGTGTCTCTGTCTCCGTTTCTGTCTCTGTCTCTGAAAGTGCCCCTATATCTGTCGCTATCCTTGTCTCTGCCTGTGTCTCTGTCTCTGTCTCTGTCTCTGTCTCTGTCTCTGAAAGTGCCCCTATATCTGTCGCTATCCTTGTCTCTGCCTGTGTCTCTGTCTCTGTCTCTGTCACTGTCTCTGTCTCTGCCTCCGAAAGTGCCCCTATATCTGTCGCTATCCTTGTCTCTGCCTGTGTCTCTGTCTCTGACTCTGAATGTGCCCCTATATCTATCACTATCCTTGTCTCTGCCTGTGTCTCCGTCGCTGTCTCTGTCTCTGTCTCTGTCTCTGACTCTCTGTCTCTCTGTCTTTCTGTCTCTCTGTCTCCCTGTCTCTCTGTCTCCCTGTCTCTCTGTCTCCCTGTCTCTCTGTCTCCCTGTCTCTCTGTCTCCCTGTCTCTCTGTCTCCCTGTCTCTCTGTGTCCCTGTCTCTCTGTCTCCCTGTCTCTCTGTCTCCATGTCTCTCTGTCTCCCTGTCTCTCTGTCTCCCTGTCTCCCTATCTCTCTGTCTCTCTGTCTCTCTGTCTCTCTGTCTCTCTGTCTCTCTGTCTCTCTGTCTCTCTGTCTCTCTGTCTCTCTGTCTCTCTGTCTCTCTGTCTCTCTGTCTCTCTGTCTCTCTGTCTCTCTGTCTCTCTGTCTCTCTGTCTCTCTGTCTCTCTGTCTCTCTGTCTCTCTGTCTCTCTGTCTCTCTGTCTCTCTGTCTCTCTGTCTCTCTGTCTCTCTGTCTCTCTGTCTCTCTGTCTCTCTGTCTCTCTGTCTCTGTGTCTCTGTGTCTCCGTCTCTGTCACTGTCTCTGTCTCCGCCTCCGAAAGTGCCCCTATATCTGTCGCCATCCTTGTCAATGTCTCCATCTCTGACACAGAATGTGCCCCTATATCTGTCGCCATCCTTGTCAATGTCTCTGTCTCTGACTCTGAACGTGCCCCTATATCTGTCGCTATCCTTGTCTCTGCCTGTGTCTCTGTCACTGTCTCTGTCTCCGCCTCCGAAAGTGCCCCTATATCTGTCGCCATCCTTGTCAATGTCTCTGTCTCTGACTCTGAATGTGCCCCTATATCTGTCGCTATCCTTGTCTCTGCCTGTGTCTCTGTCTCCGTTTCTGTCTCTGTCTCTCTGTCTCTCTGTCTCTCTGTCTCTCTGTCTCTCTGTCTCTCTGTCTCTCTGTCTCTCTGTCTCTCTGTCTCTCTGTCTCTCTGTCTCTCTGTCTCTCTGTCTCTCTGTCTCTCTGTCTCTCTGTCTCTGTCTCTCTGTCTCTGTCTCTCTGTCTCTGTCTCTCTGTCTCTCTGTCTCTCTGTCTCTCTGTCTCTGTCTTTCTGTCTCTCTGTCTCTCTGTCTCTGTCTCTCTGTCTCTGTCTCTCTGTCTCTGTCTCTGACTCTGAAAGTGCCCCTATATCTGTCGCTATCCTTGTCTCTGCCTGTGTCTCTGTCTCTGACTCTGAATGTGCCCCTATATCTATCACTATCCTTGTCTCTGCCTGTGTCTCCGTCGCTGTCTCTGTCTCTGTCTCTGTCTCTGACTCTCTGTCTCTTTGTCTTTCTGTCTCTCTGTCTCCCTGTCTCTCTGTCTCCCTGTCCCTCTGTCTCCCTGTCTCTCTGTCTCCCTGTCTCTCTGTCTCCCTGTCTCCCTGTCTCTCTGTCTCTCTGTCTGTCTGTCTCTCTGTCTCTCTGTCTCTCTGTCTCCCTGTCTCTCTGTCTCTCTGTCTGTCTGTCTCTCTGTCTCTCTGTCTCTCTGTCTCTCTGTCTCTCTGTCTCTCTGTCTCTCTGTCTCTCTGTCTCTCTGTCTCTCTGTCTCTCTGTCTCTCTGTCTCTCTGTCTCTCTGTCTCTCTGTCTCTCTGTCTCTGTGTCTCCGTCTCTGTCACTGTCTCTGTCTCCGCCTCCGAAAGTGCCCCTATATCTGTCGCCATCCTTGTCAATGTCTCCATCTCTGACACAGAATGTGCCCCTATATCTGTCGCCATCCTTGTCAATGTCTCTGTCTCTGACTCTGAATGTGCCCCTATATCTGCCGCTATCCTTGTCTCTGCCTGTGTCTCTGTCTCTGTCTCTGTCTCTGTCTCTGAAAGTGCCCCTATATCTGTCGCTATCCTTGTCTCTGCCTGTGTCTCTGTCTCTGTCTCTGTCTCTGTCTCTGTCTCTGAAAGTGCCCCTATATCTGTCGCTATCCTTGTCTCTGCCTGTGTCTCTGTCTCTGTCTCTGTCACTGTCTCTGTCTCTGCCTCCGAAAGTGCCCCTATATCTGTCGCTATCCTTGTCTCTGCCTGTGTCTCTGTCTCTGTCTCTGTCTCTGCCTCCGAAAGTGCCCCTATTTCGGTCGCCATCCTTGTCAATGTCTTTGTCTCTCCCTCCGCATGTGCCCCTATATCTGTCGCCATCCTTGTCAATGTCTCTGACTCTGACACTGAATGTGCCCCTATATCTGTCGCTATCCTTGTCTCTGCCTGTGTCTCTGTCTCTGTCTCTGTCTCTGTCTCTGTCTCTGTCTCTGTCTCTGTCTCTGTCTCTGTCTCTGTCTCTGTCTCTGTCTCTGTCTCTGTCTTTGTCTCTGTCTCTGTCTCTGTCTCTGTCTCTGTCTCTGTCTCTGCCTCCGAAGGTGCCCCTATATCTGTCGCCATCCTTATCAATGTCTCCATCTCTGACACAGAATGTGCCCCTATATCTGCCGCTATCCTTGTCTCTGCCTGTGTCTCTGTCTCTGACTCTGAATGTGCCCCTATATCTGTCGCTATCCTTGTCTCTGCCTGTGTCTCTGTCTCTGTCTCTGAAAGTGCCCCTATATCTGTCGCTATCCTTGTCTCTGCCTGTGTCTCTGTCTCTGTCTCTGTCACTGTCTCTGTCTCTGCCTCCGAAAGTGCCCCTATATCTGTCGCTATCCTTGTCTCTGCCTGTGTCTCTGTCTCTGTCTCTGTCTCTGCCTCCGAAAGTGCCCCTATATCTGTCGCCATCCTTGTCAATGTCTTTGTCTCTCCCTCCGCATGTGCCCCTATATCTGTCGCCATCCTTGTCTATGTCTCTGTCTCTGACACTGAATGTGCCCCTATATCTGTCGCTATCCTTGTCTCTGCCTGTGTCTCTGTCTCTGTCTCTGTCTCTGTCTCTGTCTCTGTCTCTGTCTCTGTCTTTGTCTCTGTCTCTGTCTCTGTCTCTGTCTCTGCCTCCGAAGGTGCCCCTATATCTGTCGCTATCCTTGTCAATGTCTCTGTCTCTGCCTCTGAACGTGCCCCTATATCTGCCGCTATCCTTGTCTCTGCCTGTGTCTCTGTCTCTGTCTCTGTCTCTGTCTCTGAAAGTGCCCCTATATCTGTCGCTATCCTTGTCTCTGCTTGTGTCTCTGTCTATGTCTCTGTCACTGTCTCTGTCTCTGCCTCCGAAAGTGCCCCTATATCTGTCGCCATCCTTGTCAATGTCTTTGTCTCTGCCTCCGAATGTGCCCCTATATCTGTCGCCATCCTTGTCAATGTCTCTGTCTCTGTCTCTGTCTCTGTCTCTGCCTCCGAAGGTGCCCCTATATCTGTCGCCATCCTTATCAATGTCTCCATCTCTGACACTGAATGTGCCCCTATATCTGTCGCTATCCTTGTCTCTGCCTGTGTCTCTGTCTCTGTCTCTGTCTCGGTCTCTGTCTCTGTCTCTGTCTCTGTCTCTGTCTCTGTCTCTGTCTCTGCCTCTGCCTCTGCCTCTGCCTCTGCCTCTGCCTCTGTCTCTGTCTCTGTCTCTGTCTCTGTCTCTGTCTCTGTCTCTGTCTCTGTCTCTGTCTCTGTCTCTCTGTCTCCCTGTCTCTCTGTCTCCCTGTCTCTCTGTCTCCCTGTCTCTCTGTCTCCATGTCTCTCTGTCTCCCTGTCTCTCTGTCTCCCTGTCTCCCTGTCTCTCTGTCTCTCTGTCTCTCTGTCTCTCTGTCTCTCTGTCTCTCTGTCTCTCTGTCTCTCTGTCTCTCTGTCTCTCTGTCTCTCTGTCTCTCTGTCTCTCTGTCTCTCTGTCTCTCTGTCTCTCTGTCTCTCTGTCTCTCTGTCTCTCTGTCTCTCTGTCTCTCTGTCTCTCTGTCTCTCTGCCTCTCTGTCTCTCTGTCTCTCTGTCTCTCTGTCTCTGTGTCTCTGTGTCTCCGTCTCTGTCACTGTCTCTGTCTCCGCCTCCGAAAGTGCCCCTATATCTGTCGGGAGAGGCTCTATTGAGCACGCTACGATCGCGCACGATCGCATTGGACGCAGGTCTTTTGAGCACGCCATCATTGTGCACACGACCGATTGGGCACAATTCGATTGTGCACAAGAATGATATCAGAGAGGAAAATTGGACACCGTAAGAATCGCAAATGCTATCAGTTAGGTTAGGCTAGGTTATGTTATGTTATGTTATGTTAGGTTGGGTTCATTGGTTAGTTTCGGTTCGGTTCAGATATCATTCTGGTGCACAATCGAATTGTGCCCAATCGTTCCTGTGCACAATGATGGCGTGCTCACAACACCTGTGTCCAATGCGATCGTGTGCAATCGTATCGTGCTCAATTGAAGGCCTCCCATATCTGTCGCCATCCTTGTCAATGTCTCCATCTCTGACACAGAATGTGCCCCTATATCTGTCGCCATCCTTGTCAATGTCTCTGTCTCTGACTCTGAACGTGCTCCTATATCTGTCGCTATCCTTGTCTCTGCCTGTGTCTCTGTCTCTGACTCTGAATGTGCCCCTATATCTGTCGCCATCCTTGTCAATGTCGCTGTCTCTGTCTCTGTCTCTGTCTCTGCCTCCGAAGGTGCCCCTATATCTGTCGCCATCCTTATCAATGTCTCCATCTCTGACACAGAATGTGCCCCTATATCTGCCGCTATCCTTGTCTCTGCCTGTGTCTCTGTCTCTGACTCTGCATGTGCCCCTATATCTGTCGCTATCCTTGTCTCTGCCTGTGTCTCTGTCTCTGTCTCTGTCAATGTCACTGTCTCTGACTCTGAATGTGCCCCTATATCTGCCGCTATCCTTGTCTCTGCCTGTGTCTCTGTCTCTGTCTCTGTCTCTGTCTCTGAAAGTGCCCCTATATCTGTCGCTATCCTTGTCTCTGCCTGTGTCTCTGTCTCTGTCTCTGTCGCTGTCTCTGTCTCTGAAAGTGCCCCTATATCTGTCGCTATCCTTGTCTCTGCCTGTGTCTCTGTCTCTGTCTCTGTCACTGTCTCTGTCTCTGCCTCCGAAAGTGCCCCTATATCTGTCGCTATCCTAGTCTCTGCCTGTGTCTCTGTCTCTGACTCTGAATGTGCCCCTATATCTATCACTATCCTTGTCTCTGCCTGTGTCTCCGTCGCTGTCTCTGTCTCTGTCTCTGTCTCTGACTCTCTGTCTCTCTGTCTCTCTGTCTCTCTGTCTCTCTGTCTCTCTGTCTCTCTGTCTCCCTGTCTCTCTGTCTCCCTGTCTCTCTGTCTCTCTGTCTCTCTGTCTCTCTGTCTCTCTGTCTCTCTGTCTCTCTGTCTCTCTGTCTCTCTGTCTCTCTGTCTCTGTCTCTGTCTCTGTCTCTCTGTCTCTCTGTCTCTCTGTCTCTCTGTCTCTCTGTCTCTGTCTCTGTCTCTGTCTCTCTGTCTCTCTGTCTCTCTGTCTCTCTGTCTCTCTGTCTCTCTGTCTCTGTCTCTGTCTCTGCCTCCGAAGGTGCCCCTATATCTGTCGCCATCCTTATCAATGTCTCCATCTCTGACACAGAATGTGCCCCTATATCTGCCGCTATCCTTGTCTCTGCCTGTGTCTCTGTCTCTGACTCTGAATGTGCCCCTATATCTGTCGCTATCCTTGTCTCTGCCTGAGTCTCTGTCTCTGTCTCTGAAAGTGCCCCTATATCTGTCGCTATCCTTGTCTCTGCCTGTGTCTCTGTCTCTGTCTCTGTCACTGTCTATGTCTCTGCCTCCGAAAGTGCCCCTATATCTGTCGCTATCCTTGTCTCTGCCTGTGTCTCTGTCTCTGTCTCTGTCTCTGCCTCCGAAAGTGCCCCTATATCTGTCGCCATCCTTGTCAATGTCTTTGTCTCTCCCTCCGCATGTGCCCCTATATCTGTCGCCATCCTTGTCAATGTCACTGTCTCTGACTCTGAATGTGCCCCTATATCTGCCGCTATCCTTGTCTCTGCCTGTGTCTCTGTCTCTGTCTCTGTCTCCGCCTCCGAAAGTGCCCCTATATCTGTCGCCATCCTTGTCAATGTCTCTGTCTCTGACTCTGAATGTGCCCCTATATCTGTCGCTATCCTTGTCTCTGCCTGTGTCTCTGTCTCCGTTTCTGTCTCTGTCTCTCTGTCTCTCTGTCTCTCTGTCTCTCTGTCTCTCTGTCTCTCTGTCTCTCTGTCTCTCTGTCTCTCTGTCTCTCTGTCTCTCTGTCTCTCTGTCTCTGTCTCTCTGTCTCTGTCTCTCTGTCTCTGTCTCTCTGTCTCTCTGTCTCTCTGTCTCTCTGTCTCTGTCTCTCTGTCTCTCTGTCTCTCTGTCTCTCTGTCTCTGTCTCTCTGTCTCTCTGTCTCTCTGTCTCTCTGTCTCTGTCTCTCTGTCTCTGTCTCTCTGTCTCTGTCTCTGACTCTGAAAGTGCCGCTATATCTGTCGCTATCCTTGTCTCTGCCTGTGTCTCTGTCTCTGACTCGGAAAGTGCCCCTATATCTATCGCTATCCTTGTCTCTGCCTATGTCTCTGTCTCTGCCTCTGTCTCTGTCTCTGTCTCAGTCTCTGTCTCTGAAAGTGCCCCTACATCTGTCGCCATCCTTATCAATGGCTCTGTCTCTGACACTGAATGTACCCCTATATCTGCCGCTATCCTTGTCACTGCCTGTGTCTCTGTCTCTGTCTCTGTCTCTGTCTCTGAAAGTGCCCCTATATCTGTCGCTATCCTTGTCTCTGCCTGTGTCTCTGTCTCTGTCTCTGTCACTGTCTCTGTCTCTGCCTCCGAAAGTGCCCCTATATCTGTCGCTATCCTTGTCTCTGCCTGTGTCTCTGTCTCTGACTCTGACTCTCTGTCTCTTTGTCTTTCTGTCTCTCTGTCTCCCTGTCTCTCTGTCTCCCTGTCCCTCTGTCTCCCTGTCTCTCTGTCTCCCTGTCTCTCTGTCTCCCTGTCTCTCTGTCTCCCTGTATCTCTGTCTCCCTGTCTCTCTGTCTCCCTGTCTCTCTGTCTCCTTGTCTCTCTGTCTCCATGTCTCTCTGTCTCCCTGTCTCTCTGTCTCCCTGTCTCCCTGTCTCTCTGTCTCTCTGTCTGTCTGTCTCCCTGTCTCTCTGTCTCCCTGTCTCTCTGTCTCCTTGTCTCTCTGTCTCCATGTCTCTCTGTCTCCCTGTCTCTCTGTCTCCCTGTCTCCCTGTCTCTCTGTCTCTCTGTCTGTCTGTCTCTCTGTCTCTCTGTCTCTCTGTCTCTCTGTCTCTCTGTCTCTCTGTCTCTCTGTCTCTCTGTCTCTCTGTCTCTCTGTCTCTCTGTCTCTCTGTCTCTCTATCTCTCTGTCTCTCTGTCTCTCTGTCTCTCTGTCTCTCTGTCTCTCTGTCTCTCTGTCTCTCTGTCTCTCTGTCTCTCTGTCTCTCTGTCTCTCTGTATCTGTGTCTCCGTCTCTGTCACTGTCTCTGTCTCCGCCTCCGAAAGTGCCCCTATATCTGTCGCCATCCTTGTCAATGTCTCCATCTCTGACACTGAATGTGCCCCTATATCTGTCGCTATCCTTGTCTCTGCCTGTGTCTCTGTCTCTGTCTCTGAAAGTGCCCCTATATCTGTCGCTATCCTTGTCTCTGCCTGTGTCTCTGTCTCTGTCTCTGAAAGTGCCCCTATATCTGTCGCTATCCTTGTCTCTGCCTGTGTCTCTGTCTCTGTCTCTGTCACTGTCTCTGTCTCTGCCTCCGAAAGTGCCCCTATATCTGTCGCTATCCTTGTCTCTGCCTGTGTCTCTGTCTCTGTCTCTGTCTCTGCCTCCGAAAGTGCCCCTATATCTGTCGCCATCCTTGTCAATGTCTTTGTCTCTCCCTCCGCATGTGCCCCTATATCTGTCGCCATCCTTGTCTATGTCTCTGTCTCTGACACTGAATGTGCCCCTATATCTGTCGCTATCCTTGTCTCTGCCTGTGTCTCTGTCTCTGTCTCTGTCTCTGTATCTGTCTCTGTCTCAGTCTCTGTCTCTGTCTCTGTCTCTGTCTTTGTCTCTGTCTCTGTCTCTGTTTCTGTCTCTGTCTCTGTCTCTGCCTCCGAAGGTGCCCCTATATCTGTGGCCATCCTTATCAATGTCTCCATCTCTGACACTGAATGTGCCCCTATATCTGTCGCTATCCTTGTCTCTGCCTGTGTCTCTGTCTCTGTCTCTGTCTCTGTCTCTGTCTCTGTCTCTGTCTCTGTCTCTGTCTCTGTCTCTGTCTCTGTCTCTGTCTCTGTCTCTGTCTCTGTCTCTGTCTCTGTCTCTGTCTCTGTCTCTGTCTCTGTCTCTGTCTCTGTCTCTGTCTCTGTCTCTGCCTATGTCTCTGTCTCTGCCTCTGTCTCTGTCTCTGTCTCAGTCTCTGTCTCCGTCTTTGTCTCTGTCTCTGTCTCTGCCTGTGTCTCTGTCTCTGTCTCTGTCTCTGTCTCTGTCTCTGTCTCTGTCTCTGTCTCTGTCTCTGTCTCTGTCTCTGTCTCTGTCTCTGTCTCTGTCTCTGTCTCTGTCTCTGTCTCTGTCTCTGTCTCTGTCTCTGTCTCTGTCTCTGTCTCTGTCTCTGTCTCTGTCTCTGTCTCTGTCTCTGTCTCTGTCTCTGTCTCTGTCTCTGTCTCTGTCTCTGTCTCTGTCTCTGTCTCTGTCTCTGTCTCTGTCTCTGTCTCTGTCTCTGTCTCTGTCTCTGTCTCTGTCTCTGTCTCTGTCTCTGTCTCTGTCTCTGTCTCTGTCTCTGTCTCTGTCTCTGTCTCTGTCTCTGTCTCTGTCTCTGTCTCTGTCTCTGTCTCTGTCTCTGTCTCTGTCTCTGTCTCTGTCTCTGTCTCTGTCTCTGTCTCTGTCTCTGTCTCTGTCTCTGTCTCTGTCTCTGTCTCTGTCTCTGTCTCTGTCTCTGTCTCTGTCTCTGTCTCTGTCTCTGTCTCTGTCTCTGTCTCTGTCTCTGTCTCTGTCTCTGTCTCTGTCTCTGTCTCTGTCTCTGTCTCTGTCTCTGTCTCTGTCTCTGTCTCTGTCTCTGTCTCTGTCTCTGTCTCTGTCTCTGTCTCTGTCTCTGT
>OX243790.1:500000-555000 GCA_945859555.1 Megachile ligniseca
GTCTCTGTCTCTGTCTCTGTCTCTGTCTCTGTCTCTGTCTCTGTCTCTGTCTCTGTCTCTGTCTCTGTCTCTGTCTCTGTCTCTGTCTCTGTCTCTGTCTCTGTCTTTGTCTCTGTCTCTGTCTCTGTCTCTGTCTCTGTCTCTGTCTCTGTCTCTGTCTCTGTCTCTGTCTCTGTCTCTGTCTCTGTCTCTGTCTCTGTCTCTGTCTCTGCCTCCGAAGGTGCCCCTATATCTGTCGCCATCCTTATCAATGTCTCTGTCTCTGACTCTGAATGTGCCCCTATATCTGTCGCTATCCTTGTCTCTGCCTGTGTCTCTGTCTCTGACTCTGAATGTGCCCCTATATCTGTCGCTATCCTTGTCAATGTCTCTGTCTCTGCCTCTGAACGTGCCCCTATATCTGCCGCTATCCTTGTCTCTGCCTGTGTCTCTGTCTCTGTCTCTGAAAGTGCCCCTATATCTGTCGCTATCCTTGTCTCTGCCTGTGTCTCTGTCTCTGTCTCTGTCACTGTCTCTGTCTCTGCCTCCGAAAGTGCCCCTATATCTGTCGCCATCCTTATCAATGTCTCCATCTCTGACACAGAATGTGCCCCTATATCTGCCGATATCCTTGTCTCTGCCTGTGTCTCTGTCTCTGACTCTGAATGTGCCCCTATATCTGTCGCTATCCTTGTCTCTGCATGTGTCTCTGTCTCTGACTCTGAATGTGCCCCTATATCTGCCGCTATCCTTGTCTCTGCCTGTGTCTCTGTCTCCGTTTCTGTCTCTGTCTCTGTCTCTGTCTCTGTCTCTGTCTCTGTCTCTGTCTCTGTCTCTGTCTCTGTCTCTGTCTCTGTCTCTGTCTCTGTCTCTGTCTCTGTCTCTGTCTCTGTCTCTGTCTCTGTCTCTGTCTCTGTCTCTGTCTCTGTCTCTGTCTCTGTCTCTGTCTCTGTCTCTGTCTCTGTCTCTGTCTCTGTCTCTGTCTCTGTCTCTGTCTCTGTCTCTGTCTCTGTCTCTGTCTCTGTCTCTGTCTCTGTCTCTGTCTCTGTCTCTGTCTCTGTCTCTGTCTCTGTCTCTGTCTCTGTCTCTGTCTCTGTCTCTGTCTCTGTCTCTGTCTCTGTCTCTGTCTCTGTCTCTGTCTCTGTCTCTGTCTCTGTCTCTGTCTCTGTCTCTGTCTCTGTCTCTGTCTCTGTCTCTGTCTCTGTCTCTGTCTCTGTCTCTGTCTCTGTCTCTGTCTCTGTCTCTGTCTCTGTCTCTGTCTCTGTCTCTGTCTCTGTCTCTGTCTCTGTCTCTGTCTCTGTCTCTGTCTCTGTCTCTGTCTCTGTCTCTGTCTCTGTCTCTGTCTCTGTCTCTGTCTCTGTCTCTGTCTCTGTCTCTGTCTCTGTCTCTGTCTCTGTCTCTGTCTCTGTCTCTGTCTCTGTCTCTGTCTCTGTCTCTGTCTCTGTCTCTGTCTCTGTCTCTGTCTCTGTCTCTGTCTCTGTCTCTGTCTCTGTCTCTGTCTCTGTCTCTGTCTCTGTCTCTGTCTCTGTCTCTGTCTCTGTCTCTGTCTCTGTCTCTGTCTCTGTCTCTGTCTCTGTCTCTGTCTCTGTCTCTGTCTCTGTCTCTGCCTCCGAAAGTGCCCCTATATCTGTCGCCATCCTTGTCAATGTCTTTGTCTCTCCCTCCGCATGTGCCCCTATATCTGTCGCCATCCTTGTCAATGTCTCTGTCTCTGACTCTGAATGTGCCCCTATATCTGCCGCTATCCTTGTCTCTGCCTGTGTCTCTGTCTCTGTCTCTGTCTCTGTCTCTGTCTCTGTCTCTGTCTCTGTCTCTGTCTCTGTCTCTGAATGTGCCCCTATATCTGCCGCTATCCTTGTCTCTGCCTGTGTCTCTGTCTCCGTTTCTGTCTCTGTCTCTGAAAGTGCCCCTATATCTGTCGCTATCCTTGTCTCTGCCTGTGTCTCTGTCTCTGTCTCTGTCTCTGTCTCTGTCTCTGAAAGTGCCCCTATATCTGTCGCTATCCTTGTCTCTGCCTGTGTCTCTGTCTCTGTCTCTGTCACTGTCTCTGTCTCTGCCTCCGAAAGTGCCCCTATATCTGTCGCTATCCTTGTCTCTGCCTGTGTCTCTGTCTCTGACTCTGAATGTGCCCCTATATCTATCACTATCCTTGTCTCTGCCTGTGTCTCCGTCGCTGTCTCTGTCTCTGTCTCTGTCTCTGACTCTCTGTCTCTCTGTCTTTCTGTCTCTCTGTCTCCCTGTCTCTCTGTCTCCCTGTCTCTCTGTCTCCCTGTCTCTCTGTCTCCCTGTCTCTCTGTCTCCCTGTCTCTCTGTCTCCCTGTCTCTCTGTCTCCCTGTCTCTCTGTCTCCCTGTCTCTCTGTCTCCATGTCTCTCTGTCTCCCTGTCTCTCTGTCTCCCTGTCTCCCTATCTCTCTGTCTCTCTGTCTCTCTGTCTCTCTGTCTCTCTGTCTCTCTGTCTCTCTGTCTCTCTGTCTCTCTGTCTCTCTGTCTCTCTGTCTCTCTGTCTCTCTGTCTCTCTGTCTCTCTGTCTCTCTGTCTCTCTGTCTCTCTGTCTCTCTGTCTCTCTGTCTCTCTGTCTCTCTGTCTCTCTGTCTCTGTGTCTCTGTGTCTCCGTCTCTGTCACTGTCTCTGTCTCCGCCTCCGAAAGTGCCCCTATATCTGTCGCCATCCTTGTCAATGTCTCCATCTCTGACACAGAATGTGCCCCTATATCTGTCGCCATCCTTGTCAATGTCTCTGTCTCTGACTCTGAACGTGCCCCTATATCTGTCGCTATCCTTGTCTCTGCCTGTGTCTCTGTCACTGTCTCTGTCTCCGCCTCCGAAAGTGCCCCTATATCTGTCGCCATCCTTGTCAATGTCTCTGTCTCTGACTCTGAATGTGCCCCTATATCTGTCGCTATCCTTGTCTCTGCCTGTGTCTCTGTCTCCGTTTCTGTCTCTGTCTCTCTGTCTCTCTGTCTCTCTGTCTCTCTGTCTCTCTGTCTCTCTGTCTCTCTGTCTCTCTGTCTCTCTGTCTCTCTGTCTCTCTGTCTCTCTGTCTCTCTGTCTCTCTGTCTCTCTGTCTCTCTGTCTCTCTGTCTCTGTCTCTCTGTCTCTGTCTCTCTGTCTCTGTCTCTCTGTCTCTCTGTCTCTCTGTCTCTGTCTCTCTGTCTCTGTCTCTCTGTCTCTGTCTCTGACTCTGAAAGTGCCCCTATATCTGTCGCTATCCTTGTCTCTGCCTGTGTCTCTGTCTCTGACTCTGAATGTGCCCCTATATCTATCACTATCCTTGTCTCTGCCTGTGTCTCCGTCGCTGTCTCTGTCTCTGTCTCTGTCTCTGACTCTCTGTCTCTCTGTCTTTCTGTCTCTCTGTCTCCCTGTCTCTCTGTCTCCCTGTCTCTCTGTCTCCCTGTCTCTCTGTCTCCCTGTCTCTCTGTCTCCCTGTCTCTCTGTCTCCCTGTCTCTCTGTCTCCCTGTCTCTCTGTCTCCCTGTCTCTCTGTCTCCATGTCTCTCTGTCTCTCTGTCTCCCTGTCTCTCTGTCTCCCTGTCTCCCTATCTCTCTGTCTCTCTGTCTCTCTGTCTCTCTGTCTCTCTGTCTCTCTGTCTCTCTGTCTCTCTGTCTCTCTGTCTCTCTGTCTCTCTGTCTCTCTGTCTCTCTGTCTCTCTGTCTCTCTGTCTCTCTGTCTCTCTGTCTCTCTGTCTCTCTGTCTCTCTGTCTCTCTGTCTCTCTGTCTCTCTGTCTCTGTGTCTCTGTGTCTCCGTCTCTGTCACTGTCTCTGTCTCCGCCTCCGAAAGTGCCCCTATATCTGTCGCCATCCTTGTCAATGTCTCCATCTCTGACACAGAATGTGCCCCTATATCTGTCGCCATCCTTGTCAATGTCTCTGTCTCTGACTCTGAACGTGCCCCTATATCTGTCGCTATCCTTGTCTCTGCCTGTGTCTCTGTCACTGTCTCTGTCTCCGCCTCCGAAAGTGCCCCTATATCTGTCGCCATCCTTGTCAATGTCTCTGTCTCTGACTCTGAATGTGCCCCTATATCTGTCGCTATCCTTGTCTCTGCCTGTGTCTCTGTCTCCGTTTCTGTCTCTGTCTCTCTGTCTCTCTGTCTCTCTGTCTCTCTGTCTCTCTGTCTCTCTGTCTCTCTGTCTCTCTGTCTCTCTGTCTCTCTGTCTCTCTGTCTCTCTGTCTCTCTGTCTCTCTGTCTCTCTGTCTCTCTGTCTCTCTGTCTCTCTGTCTCTCTGTCTCTCTGTCTCTGTCTCTCTGTCTCTGTCTCTCTGTCTCTGTCTCTCTGTCTCTCTGTCTCTCTGTCTCTGTCTCTCTGTCTCTGTCTCTCTGTCTCTGTCTCTGACTCTGAAAGTGCCCCTATATCTGTCGCTATCCTTGTCTCTGCCTGTGTCTCTGTCTCTGACTCTGAATGTGCCCCTATATCTATCACTATCCTTGTCTCTGCCTGTGTCTCCGTCGCTGTCTCTGTCTCTGTCTCTGTCTCTGACTCTCTGTCTCTTTGTCTTTCTGTCTCTCTGTCTCCCTGTCTCTCTGTCTCCCTGTCCCTCTGTCTCCCTGTCTCTCTGTCTCCCTGTCTCTCTGTCTCCCTGTCTCTCTGTCTCCCTGTCTCTCTGTCTCCCTGTCTCTCTGTCTCCCTGTCTCTCTGTCTCCTTGTCTCTCTGTCTCCATGTCTCTCTGTCTCCCTGTCTCTCTGTCTCCCTGTCTCCCTGTCTCTCTGTCTCTCTGTCTGTCTGTCTCTCTGTCTCTCTGTCTCTCTGTCTCTCTGTCTCTCTGTCTCTCTGTCTCTCTGTCTCTCTGTCTCTCTGTCTCTCTGTCTCTCTGTCTCTCTGTCTCTCTGTCTCTCTGTCTCTCTGTCTCTCTGTCTCTGTGTCTCCGTCTCTGTCACTGTCTCTGTCTCCGCCTCCGAAAGTGCCCCTATATCTGTCGCCATCCTTGTCAATGTCTCCATCTCTGACACAGAATGTGCCCCTATATCTGTCGCCATCCTTGTCAATGTCTCTGTCTCTGACTCTGAACGTGCCCCTATATCTGTCGCTATCCTTGTCTCTGCCTATGTCTCTGTCTCTGACTCTGAATGTGCCCCTATATCTGTCGCCATCCTTGTCAATGTCTCCATCTCTGACACAGAATGTGCCCCTATATCTGTCGCCATCCTTGTCAATGTCTCTGTCTCTGACTCTGAACGTGCCCCTATATCTGTCGCTATCCTTGTCTCTGCCTGTGTCTCTGTCACTGTCTCTGTCTCCGCCTCCGAAAGTGCCCCTATATCTGTCGCCATCCTTGTCAATGTCTCTGTCTCTGACTCTGAATGTGCCCCTATATCTGTCGCTATCCTTGTCTCTGCCTGTGTCTCTGTCTCCGTTTCTGTCTCTGTCTCTGTCTCTGTCTCTGTCTCTGTCTCTGTCTCTGTCTCTGTCTCTGAAAGTGCCCCTATATCTGTCGCTATCCTTGTCTCTGCCTGTGTCTCTGTCTCTGTCTCTGTCTCTGTCTCTGTCTCTGTCTCTGAAAGTGCCCCTATATCTGTCGCTATCCTTGTCTCTGCCTGTGTCTCTGTCTCTGTCTCTGTCACTGTCTCTGTCTCTGCCTCCGAAAGTGCCCCTATATCTGTCGCTATCCTTGTCTCTGCCTGTGTCTCTGTCTCTGTCTCTGTCTCTGCCTCCGAAAGTGCCCCTATTTCGGTCGCCATCCTTGTCAATGTCTTTGTCTCTCCCTCCGCATGTGCCCCTATATCTGTCGCCATCCTTGTCAATGTCTCTGACTCTGACACTGAATGTGCCCCTATATCTGTCGCTATCCTTGTCTCTGCCTGTGTCTCTGTCTCTGTCTCTGTCTCTGTCTCTGTCTCTGTCTCTGTCTCTGTCTCTGTCTCTGTCTCTGTCTCTGTCTCTGTCTCTGTCTCTGTCTCTGTCTCTGTCTCTGTCTCTGTCTCTGTCTCTGTCTCTGTCTCTGTCTCTGTCTCTGTCTCTGTCTCTGTCTCTGTCTCTGTCTCTGTCTCTGTCTCTGTCTCTGTCTCTGTCTCTGTCTCTGTCTCTGTCTCTGTCTCTGTCTCTGTCTCTGTCTCTGTCTCTGTCTCTGTCTCTGTCTCTGTCTCTGTCTCTGTCTCTGTCTCTGTCTCTGTCTCTGTCTCTGTCTCTGTCTCTGTCTCTGTCTCTGTCTCTGTCTCTGTCTCTGTCTCTGTCTCTGTCTCTGTCTCTGTCTCTGTCTCTGTCTCTGTCTCTGTCTCTGTCTCTGTCTCTGTCTCTGACTCTGTCTCTGTCTCTGTCTCTGACTCTGTCTCTGTCTCTGTCTCTGTCTCTGTCTCTGTCAATGTCTCTGTCTCTGACTCTGAACGTGCCCCTATATCTGTCGCTATCCTTGTCTCTGCCTATGTCTCTGTCTCTGACTCTGAATGTGCCCCTATATCTGTCGCCATCCTTGTCAATGTCTCCATCTCTGACACAGAATGTGCCCCTATATCTGTCGCCATCCTTGTCAATGTCTCTGTCTCTGACTCTGAACGTGCCCCTATATCTGTCGCTATCCTTGTCTCTGCCTGTGTCTCTGTCACTGTCTCTGTCTCCGCCTCCGAAAGTGCCCCTATATCTGTCGCCATCCTTGTCAATGTCTCTGTCTCTGACTCTGAATGTGCCCCTATATCTGTCGCTATCCTTGTCTCTGCCTGTGTCTCTGTCTCCGTTTCTGTCTCTGTCTCTGTCTCTGTCTCTGTCTCTGTCTCTGTCTCTGTCTCTGTCTCTGAAAGTGCCCCTATATCTGTCGCTATCCTTGTCTCTGCCTGTGTCTCTGTCTCTGTCTCTGTCTCTGTCTCTGTCTCTGTCTCTGTCTCTGAAAGTGCCCCTATATCTGTCGCTATCCTTGTCTCTGCCTGTGTCTCTGTCTCTGTCTCTGTCACTGTCTCTGTCTCTGCCTCCGAAAGTGCCCCTATATCTGTCGCTATCCTTGTCTCTGCCTGTGTCTCTGTCTCTGTCTCTGTCTCTGCCTCCGAAAGTGCCCCTATTTCGGTCGCCATCCTTGTCAATGTCTTTGTCTCTCCCTCCGCATGTGCCCCTATATCTGTCGCCATCCTTGTCAATGTCTCTGACTCTGACACTGAATGTGCCCCTATATCTGTCGCTATCCTTGTCTCTGCCTGTGTCTCTGTCTCTGTCTCTGTCTCTGTCTCTGTCTCTGTCTCTGTCTCTGTCTCTGTCTCTGTCTCTGTCTCTGTCTCTGTCTCTGTCTCTGTCTCTGTCTCTGTCTCTGCCTCTGTCTCTGTCTCTGTCTCTGTCTCTGTCTCTGTCTCTGTCTCTGTCTCTGTCTCTGTCTCTGTCTCTGTCTCTGTCTCTGTCTCTGTCTCTGTCTCTGTCTCTGTCTCTGTCTCTGTCTCTGTCTCTGTCTCTGTCTCTGTCTCTGTCTCTGTCTCTGTCTCTGTCTCTGTCTCTGTCTCTGTCTCTGTCTCTGTCTCTGTCTCTGTCTCTGTCTCTGTCTCTGTCTCTGTCTCTGTCTCTGTCTCTGTCTCTGTCTCTGTCTCTGTCTCTGTCTCTGTCTCTGTCTCTGTCTCTGTCTCTGTCTCTGTCTCTGTCTCTGTCTCTGTCTCTGTCTCTGTCTCTGTCTCTGTCTCTGTCTCTGTCTCTGTCTCTGTCTCTGTCTCTGTCTCTGTCTCTGTCTCTGTCTCTGTCTCTGTCTCTGTCTCTGTCTCTGTCTCTGTCTCTGTCTCTGTCTCTGTCTCTGTCTCTGTCTCTGTCTCTGTCTCTGTCTCTGTCTCTGTCTCTGTCTCTGTCTCTGTCTCTGTCTCTGTCTCTGTCTCTGTCTCTGAAAGTGCCCCTATATCTGTCGCTATCCTTGTCTCTGCCTGTGTCTCTGTCTCTGTCTCTGTCTCTGTCTCTGTCTCTGAAAGTGCCCCTATATCTGTCGCTATCCTTGTCTCTGCCTGTGTCTCTGTCTCTGTCACTGTCTCTGTCTCTGCCTCCGAAAGTGCCCCTATATCTGTCGCTATCCTTGTCTCTGCCTGTGTCTCTGTCTCTGACTCTGAATGTGCCCCTATATCTATCACTATCCTTGTCTCTGCCTGTGTCTCCGTCGCTGTCTCTGTCTCTGTCTCTGACTCTCTGTCTCTCTGTCTTTCTGTCTCTCTGTCTCCCTGTCTCTCTGTCTCCCTGTCTCTCTGTCTCCCTGTCTCTCTGTCTCCCTGTCTCTCTGTCTCCCTGTCTCTCTGTCTCCCTGTCTCTCTGTCTCCCTGTCTCTCTGTCTCCATGTCTCTCTGTCTCCCTGTCTCTCTGTCTCCCTGTCTCCCTATCTCTCTGTCTCTCTGTCTCTCTGTCTCTCTGTCTCTCTGTCTCTCTGTCTCTCTGTCTCTCTGTCTCTCTGTCTCTCTGTCTCTCTGTCTCTCTGTCTCTCTGTCTCTCTGTCTCTCTGTCTCTCTGTCTCTCTGTCTCTCTGTCTCTCTGTCTCTCTGTCTCTCTGTCTCTCTGTCTCTGTCTCTCTGTCTCTGTCTCTCTGTCTCTGTCTCTCTGTCTCTCTGTCTCTGTCTCTCTGTCTCTGTCTCTCTGTCTCTGTCTCTCTGTCTCTGTCTCTGACTCTGAAAGTGCCCCTATATCTGTCGCTATCCTTGTCTCTGCCTGTGTCTCTGTCTCTGACTCTGAATGTGCCCCTATATCTATCACTATCCTTGTCTCTGCCTGTGTCTCTGTCTCTGTCTCTGTCTCTGTCTCTGTCTCTGTCTCTGTCTCTGTCTCTGTCTCTGTCTCTGTCTCTGTCTCTGTCTCTGTCTCTGTCTCTGTCTCTGTCTCTGTCTCTGTCTCTGTCTCTGTCTCTGTCTCTGTCTCTGTCTCTGTCTCTGTCTCTGTCTCTGTCTCTGTCTCTGTCTCTGTCTCTGTCTCTGTCTCTGTCTCTGTCTCTGTCTCTGTCTCTGTCTCTGTCTCTGTCTCTGTCTCTGTCTCTGTCTCTGTCTCTGTCTCTGTCTCTGTCTCTGTCTCTGTCTCTGTCTCTGTCTCTGTCTCTGTCTCTGTCTCTGTCTCTGTCTCTGTCTCTGTCTCTGTCTCTGTCTCTGTCTCTGTCTCTGTCTCTGTCTCTGTCTCTGTCTCTGTCTCTGTCTCTGTCTCTGTCTCTGTCTCTGTCTCTGTCTCTGTCTCTGTCTCTGTCTCTGTCTCTGTCTCTGTCTCTGTCTCTGTCTCTGTCTCTGTCTCTGTCTCTGTCTCTGTCTCTGTCTCTGTCTCTGTCTCTGTCTCTGTCTCTGTCTCTGTCTCTGTCTCTGTCTCTGTCTCTGTCTCTGTCTCTGTCTCTGTCTCTGTCTCTGTCTCTGTCTCTGTCTCTGTCTCTGTCTCTGTCTCTGTCTCTGTCTCTGTCTCTGTCTCTGTCTCTGTCTCTGTCTCTGTCTCTGTCTCTGTCTCTGTCTCTGTCTCTGTCTCTGTCTCTGTCTCTGTCTCTGTCTCTGTCTCTGTCTCTGTCTCTGTCTCTGTCTCTGTCTCTGTCTCTGTCTCTGTCTCTGTCTCTGTCTCTGTCTCTGTCTCTGTCTCTGTCTCTGTCTCTGTCTCTGTCTCTGTCTCTGTCTCTGTCTCTGTCTCTGTCTCTGTCTCTGTCTCTGTCTCTGTCTCTGTCTCTGTCTCTGTCTCTGTCTCTGTCTCTGTCTCTGTCTCTGTCTCTGTCTCTGTCTCTGTCTCTGTCTCTGTCTCTGTCTCTGTCTCTGTCTCTGTCTCTGTCTCTGTCTCTGTCTCTGTCTCTGTCTCTGTCTCTGTCTCTGTCTCTGTCTCTGTCTCTGTCTCTGTCTCTGTCTCTGTCTCTGTCTCTGTCTCTGTCTCTGTCTCTGTCTCTGTCTCTGTCTCTGTCTCTGTCTCTGTCTCTGTCTCTGTCTCTGTCTCTGTCTCTGTCTCTGTCTCTGTCTCTGTCTCTGTCTCTGTCTCTGTCTCTGTCTCTGTCTCTGTCTCTGTCTCTGTCTCTGTCTCTGTCTCTGTCTCTGTCTCTGTCTCTGTCTCTGTCTCTGTCTCTGTCTCTGTCTCTGTCTCTGTCTCTGTCTCTGTCTCTGTCTCTGTCTCTGTCTCTGTCTCTGTCTCTGTCTCTGTCTCTGTCTCTGTCTCTGTCTCTGTCTCTGTCTCTGTCTCTGTCTCTGTCTCTGTCTCAGTCTCTGTCTCTGTCTCTGTCTCTGTCTCTGTCTCTGTCTCTGTCTCTGTCTCTGTCTCTGTCTCTGTCTCTGTCTCTGTCTCTGTCTCTGTCTCTGTCTCTGTCTCTGTCTCTGTCTCTGTCTCTGTCTCTGTCTCTGTCTCTGTCTCTGTCTCTGTCTCTGTCTCTGTCTCTGTCTCTGTCTCTGTCTCTGTCTCTGTCTCTGTCTCTGTCTCTGTCTCTGTCTCTGTCTCTGTCTCTGTCTCTGTCTCTGTCTCTGTCTCTGCCTCTGCCTCTGCCTCTGCCTCTGCCTCTGCCTCTGCCTCTGCCTCTGCCTCTGCCTCTGCCTCTGCCTCTGTCTCTGTCTCTGTCTCTGTCTCTGTCTCTGTCTCTGTCTCTGTCTCTGTCTCTGTCTCTGTCTCTGTCTCTGTCTCTGTCTCTGTCTCTGCCTCTGCCTCTGCCTCTGCCTCTGCCTCTGCCTCTGCCTCTGCCTCTGCCTCTGCCTCTGCCTCTGCCTCTGCCTCTGCCTCTGCCTCTGTCTCTGTCTCTGTCTCTGTCTCTGTCTCTGTCTCTGTCTCTGTCTCTGTCTCTGTCTCTGTCTCTGTCTCTGTCTCTGTCTCTGTCTCTGTCTCTGTCTCTGTCTCTGTCTCTGTCTCTGTCTCTGTCTCTGTCTCTGTCTCTGTCTCTGTCTCTGTCTCTGTCTCTGTCTCTGTCTCTGTCTCTGTCTCTGTCTCTGTCTCTGTCTCTGTCTCTGTCTCTGTCTCTGTCTCTGTCTCTGTCTCTGTCTCTGTCTCTGTCTCTGTCTCTGTCTCTGTCTCTGTCTCTGTCTCTGTCTCTGTCTCTGTCTCTGTCTCTGTCTCTGTCTCTGTCTCTGTCTCTGTCTCTGTCTCTGTCTCTGTCTCTGTCTCTGTCTCTGTCTCTGTCTCTGTCTCTGTCTCTGTCTCTGTCTCTGTCTCTGTCTCTGTCTCTGTCTCTGTCTCTGTCTCTGTCTCTGTCTCTGTCTCTGTCTCTGTCTCTGTCTCTGTCTCTGTCTCTGTCTCTGTCTCTGTCTCTGTCTCTGTCTCTGTCTCTGTCTCTGTCTCTGTCTCTGTCTCTGTCTCTGTCTCTGTCTCTGTCTCTGTCTCTGTCTCTGTCTCTGTCTCTGTCTCTGTCTCTGTCTCTGTCTCTGTCTCTGTCTCTGTCTCTGTCTCTGTCTCTGTCTCTGTCTCTGTCTCTGTCTCTGTCTCTGTCTCTGTCTCTGTCTCTGTCTCTGTCTCTGTCTCTGTCTCTGAAAGTGCCCCTATATCTGTCGCTATCCTTGTCTCTGCCTGTGTCTCTGTCTCTGTCTCTGTCTCTGTCTCTGTCTCTGAAAGTGCCCCTATATCTGTCGCTATCCTTGTCTCTGCCTGTGTCTCTGTCTCTGTCACTGTCTCTGTCTCTGCCTCCGAAAGTGCCCCTATATCTGTCGCTATCCTTGTCTCTGCCTGTGTCTCTGTCTCTGACTCTGAATGTGCCCCTATATCTATCACTATCCTTGTCTCTGCCTGTGTCTCCGTCGCTGTCTCTGTCTCTGTCTCTGACTCTCTGTCTCTCTGTCTTTCTGTCTCTCTGTCTCCCTGTCTCTCTGTCTCCCTGTCTCTCTGTCTCCCTGTCTCTCTGTCTCCCTGTCTCTCTGTCTCCCTGTCTCTCTGTCTCCCTGTCTCTCTGTCTCCCTGTCTCTCTGTCTCCATGTCTCTCTGTCTCCCTGTCTCTCTGTCTCCCTGTCTCCCTATCTCTCTGTCTCTCTGTCTCTCTGTCTCTCTGTCTCTCTGTCTCTCTGTCTCTCTGTCTCTCTGTCTCTCTGTCTCTCTGTCTCTCTGTCTCTCTGTCTCTCTGTCTCTCTGTCTCTCTGTCTCTCTGTCTCTCTGTCTCTCTGTCTCTCTGTCTCTCTGTCTCTCTGTCTCTCTGTCTCTCTGTCTCTCTGTCTCTCTGTCTCTCTGTCTCTGTCTCTCTGTCTCTGTCTCTCTGTCTCTGTCTCTCTGTCTCTCTGTCTCTGTCTCTCTGTCTCTGTCTCTCTGTCTCTGTCTCTGACTCTGAAAGTGCCCCTATATCTGTCGCTATCCTTGTCTCTGCCTGTGTCTCTGTCTCTGACTCTGAATGTGCCCCTATATCTATCACTATCCTTGTCTCTGCCTGTGTCTCCGTCGCTGTCTCTGTCTCTGTCTCTGTCTCTGACTCTCTGTCTCTTTGTCTTTCTGTCTCTCTGTCTCCCTGTCTCTCTGTCTCCCTGTCCCTCTGTCTCCCTGTCTCTCTGTCTCCCTGTCTCTCTGTCTCCCTGTCTCTCTGTCTCCCTGTCTCTCTGTCTCCCTGTCTCTCTGTCTCCCTGTCTCTCTGTCTCCCTGTCTCTCTGTCTCCTTGTCTCTCTGTCTCCATGTCTCTCTGTCTCCCTGTCTCTCTGTCTCCCTGTCTCCCTGTCTCTCTGTCTCTCTGTCTGTCTGTCTCTCTGTCTCTCTGTCTCTCTGTCTCTCTGTCTCTCTGTCTCTCTGTCTCTCTGTCTCTCTGTCTCTCTGTCTCTCTGTCTCTCTGTCTCTCTGTCTCTCTGTCTCTCTGTCTCTCTGTCTCTGTGTCTCCGTCTCTGTCACTGTCTCTGTCTCCGCCTCCGAAAGTGCCCCTATATCTGTCGCCATCCTTGTCAATGTCTCCATCTCTGACACAGAATGTGCCCCTATATCTGTCGCCATCCTTGTCAATGTCTCTGTCTCTGACTCTGAACGTGCCCCTATATCTGTCGCTATCCTTGTCTCTGCCTATGTCTCTGTCTCTGACTCTGAATGTGCCCCTATATCTGTCGCCATCCTTGTCAATGTCTCCATCTCTGACACAGAATGTGCCCCTATATCTGTCGCCATCCTTGTCAATGTCTCTGTCTCTGACTCTGAACGTGCCCCTATATCTGTCGCTATCCTTGTCTCTGCCTGTGTCTCTGTCACTGTCTCTGTCTCCGCCTCCGAAAGTGCCCCTATATCTGTCGCCATCCTTGTCAATGTCTCTGTCTCTGACTCTGAATGTGCCCCTATATCTGTCGCTATCCTTGTCTCTGCCTGTGTCTCTGTCTCCGTTTCTGTCTCTGTCTCTCTGTCTCTCTGTCTCTCTGTCTCTCTGTCTCTCTGTCTCTCTGTCTCTCTGTCTCTCTGTCTCTCTGTCTCTCTGTCTCTCTGTCTCTCTGTCTCTCTGTCTCTCTGTCTCTCTGTCTCTCTGTCTCTGTCTCTCTGTCTCTGTCTCTCTGTCTCTGTCTCTCTGTCTCTCTGTCTCTCTGTCTCTCTGTCTCTGTCTTTCTGTCTCTCTGTCTCTCTGTCTCTGTCTCTCTGTCTCTGTCTCTCTGTCTCTGTCTCTGACTCTGAAAGTGCCCCTATATCTGTCGCTATCCTTGTCTCTGCCTGTGTCTCTGTCTCTGACTCTGAATGTGCCCCTATATCTATCACTATCCTTGTCTCTGCCTGTGTC
Organism: Megachile ligniseca; assembly: GCA_945859555.1. Taxonomy (NCBI): domain Eukaryota; kingdom Metazoa; phylum Arthropoda; class Insecta; order Hymenoptera; family Megachilidae; genus Megachile; species Megachile ligniseca. The sequence goes on from OX243790.1 coordinate 513,504, forward strand.
TCCGTCGCTGTCTCTGTCTCTGTCTCTGACTCTCTGTCTCTCTGTCTTTCTGTCTCTCTGTCTCGCTGTCTCTCTGTCTCCCTGTCTCTCTGTCTCCCTGTCTCTCTGTCTCCCTGTCTCTCTGTCTCCCTGTCTCTCTGTCTCCCTGTCTCTCTGTCTCCATGTCTCTCTGTCTCCCTGTCTCTCTGTCTCCCTGTCTCCCTATCTCTCTGTCTCTCTGTCTCTCTGTCTCTCTGTCTCTCTGTCTCTCTGTCTCTCTCTCTCTCTGTCTCTCTGTCTCTCTGTCTCTCTGTCTCTCTGTCTCTCTGTCTCTCTGTCTCTCTGTCTCTCTGTCTCTCTGTCTCTCTGTCTCTCTGTCTCTGTCTCTCTGTCTGTGTCTCTCTGTCTCTGTCTCTCTGTCTCTCTGTCTCTGTCTCTCTGTCTCTGTCTCTCTGTCTCTGTCTCTGACTCTGAAAGTGCCCCTGCCTGTGTCTCTGTCTCTGACTCTGAATGTGCCCCTATATCTATCACTATCCTTGTCTCTGCCTGTGTCTCCGTCGCTGTCTCTGTCTCTGTCTCTGTCTCTGACTCTCTGTCTCTTTGTCTTTCTGTCTCTCTGTCTCCCTGTCTCTCTGTCTCCCTGTCACTCTGTCTCCCTGTCTCTCTGTCTCCCTGTCTCTCTGTCTCCCTGTCTCTCTGTCTCCCTGTCTCTCTGTCTCCCTGTCTCTCTGTCTCCCTGTCTCTCTGTCTCCTTGTCTCTCTGTCTCCATGTCTCTCTGTCTCCCTGTCTCTCTGTCTCCCTGTCTCCCTGTCTCTCTGTCTCTCTGTCTCTCTGTCTCTCTGTCTCTCTGTCTCTCTGTCTCTCTGTCTCTCTGTCTCTCTGTCTCTCTGTCTCTCTGTCTCTCTGTCTCTCTGTCTCTCTGTCTCTGTGTCTCCGTCTCTGTCACTGTCTCTGTCTCCGCCTCCGAAAGTGCCCCTATATCTGTCGCCATCCTTGTCAATGTCTCCATCTCTGACACAGAATGTGCCCCTATATCTGTCGCCATCCTTGTCAATGTCTCTGTCTCTGACTCTGAACGTGCCCCTATATCTGTCGCTATCCTTGTCTCTGCCTATGTCTCTGTCTCTGACTCTGAATGTGCCCCTATATCTGTCGCCATCCTTGTCAATGTCTCCATCTCTGACACAGAATGTGCCCCTATATCTGTCGCCATCCTTGTCAATGTCTCTGTCTCTGACTCTGAACGTGCCCCTATATCTGTCGCTATCCTTGTCTCTGCCTGTGTCTCTGTCACTGTCTCTGTCTCCGCCTCCGAAAGTGCCCCTATATCTGTCGCCATCCTTGTCAATGTCTCTGTCTCTGACTCTGAATGTGCCCCTATATCTGTCGCTATCCTTGTCTCTGCCTGTGTCTCTGTCTCCGTTTCTGTCTCTGTCTCTCTGTCTCTCTGTCTCTCTGTCTCTCTGTCTCTCTGTCTCTCTGTCTCTCTGTCTCTCTGTCTCTCTGTCTCTCTGTCTCTCTGTCTCTCTGTCTCTCTGTCTCTCTGTCTCTCTGTCTCTCTGTCTCTCTGTCTCTGTCTCTCTGTCTCTGTCTCTCTGTCTCTGTCTCTCTGTCTCTCTGTCTCTCTGTCTCTCTGTCTCTGTCTTTCTGTCTCTCTGTCTCTCTGTCTCTGTCTCTCTGTCTCTGTCTCTCTGTCTCTGTCTCTGACTCTGAAAGTGCCCCTATATCTGTCGCTATCCTTGTCTCTGCCTGTGTCTCTGTCTCTGACTCTGAATGTGCCCCTATATCTATCACTATCCTTGTCTCTGCCTGTGTCTCCGTCGCTGTCTCTGTCTCTGTCTCTGTCTCTGACTCTCTGTCTCTTTGTCTTTCTGTCTCTCTGTCTCCCTGTCTCTCTGTCTCCCTGTCCCTCTGTCTCCCTGTCTCTCTGTCTCCCTGTCTCTCTGTCTCCCTGTCTCCCTGTCTCTCTGTCTCTCTGTCTGTCTGTCTCTCTGTCTCTCTGTCTCTCTGTCTCCCTGTCTCTCTGTCTCTCTGTCTGTCTGTCTCTCTGTCTCTCTGTCTCTCTGTCTCTCTGTCTCTCTGTCTCTCTGTCTCTCTGTCTCTCTGTCTCTCTGTCTCTCTGTCTCTCTGTCTCTCTGTCTCTCTGTCTCTCTGTCTCTCTGTCTCTGTGTCTCCGTCTCTGTCACTGTCTCTGTCTCCGCCTCCGAAAGTGCCCCTATATCTGTCGCCATCCTTGTCAATGTCTCCATCTCTGACACAGAATGTGCCCCTATATCTGTCGCCATCCTTGTCAATGTCTCTGTCTCTGACTCTGAATGTGCCCCTATATCTGCCGCTATCCTTGTCTCTGCCTGTGTCTCTGTCTCTGTCTCTGTCTCTGTCTCTGAAAGTGCCCCTATATCTGTCGCTATCCTTGTCTCTGCCTGTGTCTCTGTCTCTGTCTCTGTCTCTGTCTCTGTCTCTGAAAGTGCCCCTATATCTGTCGCTATCCTTGTCTCTGCCTGTGTCTCTGTCTCTGTCTCTGTCATTGTCTCTGTCTCTGCCTCCGAAAGTGCCCCTATATCTGTCGCTATCCTTGTCTCTGCCTGTGTCTCTGTCTCTGTCTCTGTCTCTGCCTCCGAAAGTGCCCCTATTTCGGTCGCCATCCTTGTCAATGTCTTTGTCTCTCCCTCCGCATGTGCCCCTATATCTGTCGCCATCCTTGTCAATGTCTCTGACTCTGACACTGAATGTGCCCCTATATCTGTCGCTATCCTTGTCTCTGCCTGTGTCTCTGTCTCTGTCTCTGTCTCTGTCTCTGTCTCTGTCTCTGTCTCTGTCTCTGTCTCTGTCTCTGTCTCTGTCTCTGTCTTTGTCTCTGTCTCTGTCTCTGTCTCTGTCTCTGTCTCTGTCTCTGCCTCCGAAGGTGCCCCTATATCTGTCGCCATCCTTATCAATGTCTCCATCTCTGACACAGAATGTGCCCCTATATCTGCCGCTATCCTTGTCTCTGCCTGTGTCTCTGTCTCTGACTCTGAATGTGCCCCTATATCTGTCGCTATCCTTGTCTCTGCCTGTGTCTCTATCTCTGTCTCTGAAAGTGCCCCTATATCTGTCGCTATCCTTGTCTCTGCCTGTGTCTCTGTCTCTGTCTCTGTCACTGTCTCTGTCTCTGCCTCCGAAAGTGCCCCTATATCTGTCGCTATCCTTGTCTCTGCCTGTGTCTCTGTCTCTGTCTCTGTCTCTGCCTCCGAAAGTGCCCCTATATCTGTCGCCATCCTTGTCAATGTCTTTGTCTCTCCCTCCGCATGTGCCCCTATATCTGTCGCCATCCTTGTCTATGTCTCTGTCTCTGACACTGAATGTGCCCCTATATCTGTCGCTATCCTTGTCTCTGCCTGTGTCTCTGTCTCTGTCTCTGTCTCTGTCTCTGTCTCTGTCTCTGTCTCTGTCTTTGTCTCTGTCTCTGTCTCTGTTTCTGTCTCTGTCTCTGTCTCTGTCTCTGTCTCTGTCTCTGTCTCTGCCTCCGAAGGTGCCCCTATATCTGTCGCCATCCTTATCAATGTCTCTGTCTCTGACTCTGAATGTGCCCCTATATCTGTCGCTATCCTTGTCTCTGCCTGTGTCTCTGTCTCTGACTCTGAATGTGCCCCTATATCTGTCGCTATCCTTGTCAATGTCTCTGTCTCTGCCTCTGAACGTGCCCCTATATCTGCCGCTATCCTTGTCTCTGCCTGTGTCTCTGTCTCTGTCTCTGTCTCTGTCTCTGAAAGTGCCCCTATATCTGTCGCTATCCTTGTCTCTGCTTGTGTCTCTGTCTATGTCTCTGTCACTGTCTCTGTCTCTGCCTCCGAAAGTGCCCCTATATCTGTCGCCATCCTTGTCAATGTCTTTGTCTCTGCCTCCGAATGTGCCCCTATATCTGTCGCCATCCTTGTCAATGTCTCTGTCTCTGTCTCTGTCTCTGTCTCTGCCTCCGAAGGTGCCCCTATATCTGTCGCCATCCTTATCAATGTCTCCATCTCTGACACTGAATGTGCCCCTATATCTGTCGCTATCCTTGTCTCTGCCTGTGTCTCTGTCTCTGTCTCTGTCTCGGTCTCTGTCTCTGTCTCTGTCTCTGTCTCTGTCTCTGTCTCTGTCTCTGAAAGTGCCCCTATATCTGTCGCTATCCTTGTCTCTGCTTGTGTCTCTGTCTATGTCTCTGTCACTGTCTCTGTCTCTGCCTCCGAAAGTGCCCCTATATCTGTCGCTATCCTTGTCTCTGCCTGTGTCTCTGTCTCTGACTCTGAATGTGCCCCTATATCTATCACTATCCTTGTCTCTGCCTGTGTCTCCGTCGCTGTCTCTGTCTCTGTCTCTGACTCTCTGTCTCTCTGTCTTTCTGTCTCTCTGTCTCCCTGTCTCTCTGTCTCCCTGTCTCTCTGTCTCCCTGTCTCTCTGTCTCCCTGTCTCTCTGTCTCCCTGTCTCTCTGTCTCCCTGTCTCTCTGTCTCCCTGTCTCTCTGTCTCCCTGTCTCTCTGTCTCCATGTCTCTCTGTCTCCCTGTCTCTCTGTCTCCCTGTCTCCCTGTCTCTCTGTCTCTCTGTCTCTCTGTCTCTCTGTCTCTCTGTCTCTCTGTCTCTCTGTCTCTCTGTCTCTCTGTCTCTCTGTCTCTCTGTCTCTCTGTCTCTCTGTCTCTCTGTCTCTCTGTCTCTCTGTCTCTCTGTCTCTCTGTCTCTCTGTCTCTCTGTCTCTCTGTCTCTCTGTCTCTCTGTCTCTCTGTCTCTCTGTCTCTCTGTCTCTCTGTCTCTCTGTCTCTGTGTCTCTGTGTCTCCGTCTCTGTCACTGTCTCTGTCTCCGCCTCCGAAAGTGCCCCTATATCTGTCGGGAGAGGCTCTATTGAGCACGCTACGATCGCGCACGATCGCATTGGACGCAGGTCTTTTGAGCACGCCATCATTGTGCACACGACCGATTGGGCACAATTCGATTGTGCACAAGAATGATATCAGAGAGGAAAATTGGACACCGTAAGAATCGCAAATGCTATCAGTTAGGTTAGGCTAGGTTATGTTATGTTATGTTATGTTAGGTTGGGTTCATTGGTTAGTTTCGGTTCGGTTCAGATATCATTCTGGTGCACAATCGAATTGTGCCCAATCGTTCCTGTGCACAATGATGGCGTGCTCACAACACCTGTGTCCAATGCGATCGTGTGCAATCGTATCGTGCTCAATTGAAGGCCTCCCATATCTGTCGCCATCCTTGTCAATGTCTCCATCTCTGACACAGAATGTGCCCCTATATCTGTCGCCATCCTTGTCAATGTCTCTGTCTCTGACTCTGAACGTGCCCCTATATCTGTCGCTATCCTTGTCTCTGCCTGTGTCTCTGTCTCTGACTCTGAATGTGCCCCTATATCTGTCGCCATCCTTGTCAATGTCGCTGTCTCTGTCTCTGTCTCTGTCTCTGCCTCCGAAGGTGCCCCTATATCTGTCGCCATCCTTATCAATGTCTCCATCTCTGACACAGAATGTGCCCCTATATCTGCCGCTATCCTTGTCTCTGCCTGTGTCTCTGTCTCTGACTCTGCATGTGCCCCTATATCTGTCGCTATCCTTGTCTCTGCCTGTGTCTCTGTCTCTGTCTCTGTCAATGTCACTGTCTCTGACTCTGAATGTGCCCCTATATCTGCCGCTATCCTTGTCTCTGCCTGTGTCTCTGTCTCTGTCTCTGTCTCTGTCTCTGAAAGTGCCCCTATATCTGTCGCTATCCTTGTCTCTGCCTGTGTCTCTGTCTCTGTCTCTGTCGCTGTCTCTGTCTCTGAAAGTGCCCCTATATCTGTCGCTATCCTTGTCTCTGCCTGTGTCTCTGTCTCTGTCTCTGTCACTGTCTCTGTCTCTGCCTCCGAAAGTGCCCCTATATCTGTCGCTATCCTAGTCTCTGCCTGTGTCTCTGTCTCTGACTCTGAATGTGCCCCTATATCTATCACTATCCTTGTCTCTGCCTGTGTCTCCGTCGCTGTCTCTGTCTCTGTCTCTGTCTCTGACTCTCTGTCTCTCTGTCTCTCTGTCTCTCTGTCTCTCTGTCTCTCTGTCTCTCTGTCTCCCTGTCTCTCTGTCTCCCTGTCTCTCTGTCTCTCTGTCTCTCTGTCTCTCTGTCTCTCTGTCTCTCTGTCTCTCTGTCTCTCTGTCTCTCTGTCTCTCTGTCTCTCTGTCTCTGTCTCTGTCTCTGTCTCTCTGTCTCTCTGTCTCTCTGTCTCTCTGTCTCTCTGTCTCTGTCTCTGTCTCTGTCTCTCTGTCTCTCTGTCTCTCTGTCTCTCTGTCTCTCTGTCTCTCTGTCTCTGTCTCTGTCTCTGCCTCCGAAGGTGCCCCTATATCTGTCGCCATCCTTATCAATGTCTCCATCTCTGACACAGAATGTGCCCCTATATCTGCCGCTATCCTTGTCTCTGCCTGTGTCTCTGTCTCTGACTCTGAATGTGCCCCTATATCTGTCGCTATCCTTGTCTCTGCCTGAGTCTCTGTCTCTGTCTCTGAAAGTGCCCCTATATCTGTCGCTATCCTTGTCTCTGCCTGTGTCTCTGTCTCTGTCTCTGTCACTGTCTATGTCTCTGCCTCCGAAAGTGCCCCTATATCTGTCGCTATCCTTGTCTCTGCCTGTGTCTCTGTCTCTGTCTCTGTCTCTGCCTCCGAAAGTGCCCCTATATCTGTCGCCATCCTTGTCAATGTCTTTGTCTCTCCCTCCGCATGTGCCCCTATATCTGTCGCCATCCTTGTCAATGTCACTGTCTCTGACTCTGAATGTGCCCCTATATCTGCCGCTATCCTTGTCTCTGCCTGTGTCTCTGTCTCTGTCTCTGTCTCCGCCTCCGAAAGTGCCCCTATATCTGTCGCCATCCTTGTCAATGTCTCTGTCTCTGACTCTGAATGTGCCCCTATATCTGTCGCTATCCTTGTCTCTGCCTGTGTCTCTGTCTCCGTTTCTGTCTCTGTCTCTCTGTCTCTCTGTCTCTCTGTCTCTCTGTCTCTCTGTCTCTCTGTCTCTCTGTCTCTCTGTCTCTCTGTCTCTCTGTCTCTCTGTCTCTGTCTCTCTGTCTCTGTCTCTCTGTCTCTGTCTCTCTGTCTCTCTGTCTCTCTGTCTCTCTGTCTCTGTCTCTCTGTCTCTCTGTCTCTCTGTCTCTCTGTCTCTGTCTCTCTGTCTCTCTGTCTCTCTGTCTCTCTGTCTCTGTCTCTCTGTCTCTGTCTCTCTGTCTCTGTCTCTGACTCTGAAAGTGCCCCTATATCTGTCGCTATCCTTGTCTCTGCCTGTGTCTCTGTCTCTGACTCGGAAAGTGCCCCTATATCTGTCGCTATCCTTGTCTCTGCCTATGTCTCTGTCTCTGCCTCTGTCTCTGTCTCGGTCTCAGTCTCTGTCTCTGAAAGTGCCCCTACATCTGTCGCCATCCTTATCAATGGCTCTGTCTCTGACACTGAATGTACCCCTATATCTGCCGCTATCCTTGTCACTGCCTGTGTCTCTGTCTCTGTCTCTGTCTCTGTCTCTGAAAGTGCCCCTATATCTGTCGCTATCCTTGTCTCTGCCTGTGTCTCTGTCTCTGTCTCTGTCACTGTCTCTGTCTCTGCCTCCGAAAGTGCCCCTATATCTGTCGCTATCCTTGTCTCTGCCTGTGTCTCTGTCTCTGACTCTGACTCTCTGTCTCTTTGTCTTTCTGTCTCTCTGTCTCCCTGTCTCTCTGTCTCCCTGTCCCTCTGTCTCCCTGTCTCTCTGTCTCCCTGTCTCTCTGTCTCCCTGTATCTCTGTCTCCCTGTCTCTCTGTCTCCCTGTCTCTCTGTCTCCTTGTCTCTCTGTCTCCATGTCTCTCTGTCTCCCTGTCTCTCTGTCTCCCTGTCTCCCTGTCTCTCTGTCTCTCTGTCTGTCTGTCTCCCTGTCTCTCTGTCTCCCTGTCTCTCTGTCTCCTTGTCTCTCTGTCTCCATGTCTCTCTGTCTCCCTGTCTCTCTGTCTCCCTGTCTCCCTGTCTCTCTGTCTCTCTGTCTGTCTGTCTCTCTGTCTCTCTGTCTCTCTGTCTCTCTGTCTCTCTGTCTCTCTGTCTCTCTGTCTCTCTGTCTCTCTGTCTCTCTGTCTCTCTGTCTCTCTGTCTCTCTGTCTCTCTGTCTCTCTGTCTCTCTGTCTCTCTGTCTCTCTGTCTCTCTGTCTCTCTGTCTCTCTGTCTCTCTGTCTCTGTGTCTCCGTCTCTGTCACTGTCTCTGTCTCCGCCTCCGAAAGTGCCCCTATATCTGTCGCCATCCTTGTCAATGTCTCCATCTCTGACACTGAATGTGCCCCTATATCTGTCGCTATCCTTGTCTCTGCCTGTGTCTCTGTCTCTGTCTCTGTCTCTGCCTCCGAAAGTGCCCCTATATCTGTCGCCATCCTTGTCAATGTCTTTGTCTCTCCCTCCGCATGTGCCCCTATATCTGTCGCCATCCTTGTCTATGTCTCTGTCTCTGACACTGAATGTGCCCCTATATCTGTCGCTATCCTTGTCTCTGCCTGTGTCTCTGTCTCTGTCTCTGTCTCTGTATCTGTCTCTGTCTTTGTCTCTGTCTCTGTCTCTGTTTCTGTCTCTGTCTCTGTCTCTGCCTCCGAAGGTGCCCCTATATCTGTGGCCATCCTTATCAATGTCTCCATCTCTGACACTGAATGTGCCCCTATATCTGTCGCTATCCTTGTCTCTGCCTGTGTCTCTGTCTCTGTCTCTGTCTCTGTCTCTGTCTCTGTCTCTGTCTCTGTCTCTGTCTCTGTCTCTGTCTCTGTCTCTGTCTCTGTCTCTGTCTCTGTCTCTGTCTCTGTCTCTGTCTCTGTCTCTGCCTATGTCTCTGTCTCTGCCTCTGCCTCTGTCTCTGTCTCTGTCTCAGTCTCTGTCTCCGTCTTTGTCTCTGTCTCTGTCTCTGCCTGTGTCTCTGTCTCTGTCTCTGTCTCTGTCTCTGTCTCTGTCTCTGTCTCTGTCTCTGTCTCTGTCTCTGTCTCTGTCTCTGTCTCTGTCTCTGTCTCTGTCTCTGTCTCTGTCTCTGTCTCTGTCTCTGTCTCTGTCTCTGTCTCTGTCTCTGTCTCTGTCTCTGTCTCTGTCTCTGTCTCTGTCTCTGTCTCTGTCTCTGTCTCTGTCTCTGTCTCTGTCTCTGTCTCTGTCTCTGTCTCTGTCTCTGTCTCTGTCTCTGTCTCTGTCTCTGTCTCTGTCTCTGTCTCTGTCTCTGTCTCTGTCTCTGTCTCTGTCTCTGTCTCTGTCTCTGTCTCTGTCTCTGTCTCTGTCTCTGTCTCTGTCTCTGTCTCTGTCTCTGTCTCTGTCTCTGTCTCTGTCTCTGTCTCTGTCTCTGTCTCTGTCTCTGTCTCTGTCTCTGTCTCTGTCTCTGTCTCTGTCTCTGTCTCTGTCTCTGTCTCTGTCTCTGTCTCTGTCTCTGTCTCTGTCTCTGTCTCTGTCTCTGTCTCTGTCTCTGTCTCTGTCTCTGTCTCTGTCTCTGTCTCTGTCTCTGTCTCTGTCTCTGTCTCTGTCTCTGTCTCTGTCTCTGTCTCTGTCTCTGTCTCTGTCTCTGTCTCTGTCTCTGTCTCTGTCTCTGTCTCTGTCTCTGTCTCTGTCTCTGTTTCTGTCTCTGCCTCTCTCTGTCTCTGTCTCTGGCTCTGTCTCTGCCTCCGAAGGTGCCCCTATATCTGTCGCCATCCTTATCAATGTCTCTGTCTCTGACTCTGAATGTGCCCCTATATCTGTCGCTATCCTTGTCTCTGCCTGTGTCTCTGTCTCTGACTCTGAATGTGCCCCTGTATCTGTCGCCATCCTTGTCAATGTCTCTGTCTCTGACTCTGAACGTGCCCCTATATCTGTCGCTATCCTTGTCTCTGCCTGTGTCTCTGTCTCTGACTCTGAATGTGCCCCTATATCTGTCGCCATCCTTGTCAATGTCTCTGTCTCTGTCTCTGTCTCTGTCTCTGTCTCTGTCTCTGTCTCTGTCTCTGTCTCTGTCTCTGTCTCTGTCTCTGTCTCTGTCTCTGTCTCTGTCTCTGTCTCTGTCTGTGTCTCTGTCTCTGTCTCTGAAAGTGCCCCTACATCTGTCGCCATCCTTATCAATGGCTCTGTCTCTGACACTGAATGTACCCCTATATCTGCCGCTATCCTTGTCTCTGCCTGTGTCTCTGTCTCTGACTCTGAATGTGCCCCTATATCTGTCGCTATCCTTGTCTCTGCCTGTGTCTATGTCTCTGACTCTGAATGTGCCCCTATATCCGCCGCTATCCTTGTCTCTGCCTGTGTCTCTGTCTCTGTCTCTGTCTCTGTCTCTGAAAGTGCCCCTATATCTGTCGCTATCCTTGTCTCTGCCTGTGTCTCTGTCTCTGTCTCTTATCACTGTCTCTGTCTCTGCCTCCGAAAGTGCCCCTATATCTGTCGCCATCCTTGTCAATGTCTTTGTCTCTGCCTCCGAATGTGCCCCTATATCTGTCGCCATCCTTGTCAATGTCTCTGTCTCTGTCTCTGTCTCTGTCTCTGCCTCCGAAGGTGCCCCTATATCTGTCGCCATCCTTATCAATGTCTCCATCTCTGACACAGAATGTGCCCCTATATCTGCCGCTATCCTTGTCTCTGCCTGTGTCTCTGTCTCTGACTCTGAAAGTGCCCCTATATCTGTCGCTATCCTTGTCTCTGCCTGTGTCTCTGTCTCTGACTCTGAATGTGCCCCTATATCTATCACTATCCTTGTCTCTGCCTGTGTCTCCGTCGCTGTCTCTGTCTCTGTCTCTGACTCTCTGTCTCTCTGTCTTTCTGTCTCTCTGTCTCCCTGTCTCTCTGTCTCCCTGTCTCTCTGTCTCCCTGTCTCTCTGTCTCCCTGTCTCTCTGTCTCTCTGTCTCTCTGTCTCCCTGTCTCTCTGTCTCCCTGTCTCTCTGTCTCCATGTCTCTCTGTCTCCCTGTCTCTCTGTCTCCCTGTCTCCCTATCTCTCTGTCTCTCTGTCTCTCTGTCTCTCTGTCTCTCTGTCTCTCTGCCTCTCTGTCTCTCTGTCTCTCTGTCTCTCTGTCTCTCTGTCTCTCTGTCTCTCTGTCTCTCTGTCTCTCTGTCTCTCTGTCTCTGTCTCTCTGTCTCTGTCTCTCTGTCTCTGTCTCTCTGTCTCTCTGTCTCTGTCTCTCTGTCTCTGTCTCTCTGTCTCTGTCTCTCTGTCTCTGTCTCTGACTCTGAAAGTGCCCCTATCGCTATCCTTGTCTCTGCCTGTGTCTCTGTCTCTGACTCTGAATGTGCCCCTATATCTATCACTATCCTTGTCTCTGCCTGTGTCTCCGTCGCTGTCTCTGTCTCTGTCTCTGTCTCTGACTCTCTGTCTCTTTGTCTTTCTGTCTCTCTGTCTCCCTGTCTCTCTGTCTCCCTGTCCCTCTGTCTCCCTGTCTCTCTGTCTCCCTGTCTCTCTGTCTCCCTGTCTCTCTGTCTCCCTGTCTCTCTGTCTCCCTGTCTCTCTGTCTCCCTGTCTCTCTGTCTCCTTGTCTCTCTGTCTCCATGTCTCTCTGTCTCCCTGTCTCTCTGTCTCCCTGTCTCCCTGTCTCTCTGTCTCTCTGTCTGTCTGTCTCTCTGTCTCTCTGTCTCTCTGTCTCTCTGTCTCTCTGTCTCTCTGTCTCTCTGTCTCTCTGTCTCTCTGTCTCTCTGTCTCTCTGTCTCTCTGTCTCTCTGTCTCTCTGTCTCTCTGTCTCTCTGTCTCTCTGTCTCTCTGTCTCTGTGTCTCCGTCTCTGTCACTGTCTCTGTCTCCGCCTCCGAAAGTGCCCCTATATCTGTCGCCATCCTTGTCAATGTCTCCATCTCTGACACAGAATGTGCCCCTATATCTGTCGCCATCCTTGTCAATGTCTCTGTCTCTGACTCTGAACGTGCCCCTATATCTGTCGCTATCCTTGTCTCTGCCTATGTCTCTGTCTCTGACTCTGAATGTGCCCCTATATCTGTCGCCATCCTTGTCAATGTCTCCATCTCTGACACAGAATGTGCCCCTATATCTGTCGCCATCCTTGTCAATGTCTCTGTCTCTGACTCTGAACGTGCCCCTATATCTGTCGCTATCCTTGTCTCTGCCTGTGTCTCTGTCACTGTCTCTGTCTCCGCCTCCGAAAGTGCCCCTATATCTGTCGCCATCCTTGTCAATGTCTCTGTCTCTGACTCTGAATGTGCCCCTATATCTGTCGCTATCCTTGTCTCTGCCTGTGTCTCTGTCTCCGTTTCTGTCTCTGTCTCTCTGTCTCTCTGTCTCTCTGTCTCTCTGTCTCTCTGTCTCTCTGTCTCTCTGTCTCTCTGTCTCTCTGTCTCTCTGTCTCTCTGTCTCTCTGTCTCTCTGTCTCTCTGTCTCTGTCTCTCTGTCTCTGTCTCTCTGTCTCTGTCTCTCTGTCTCTCTGTCTCTCTGTCTCTCTGTCTCTCTGTCTCTGTCTTTCTGTCTCTCTGTCTCTCTGTCTCTGTCTCTCTGTCTCTGTCTCTCTGTCTCTGTCTCTCTGTCTCTGTCTCTGACTCTGAAAGTGCCCCTATATCTGTCGCTATCCTTGTCTCTGCCTGTGTCTCTGTCTCTGACTCTGAATGTGCCCCTATATCTATCACTATCCTTGTCTCTGCCTGTGTCTCCGTCGCTGTCTCTGTCTCTGTCTCTGTCTCTGACTCTCTGTCTCTTTGTCTTTCTGTCTCTCTGTCTCCCTGCCTCTCTGTCTCCCTGTCCCTCTGTCTCCCTGTCTCTCTGTCTCCCTGTCTCTCTGTCTCCCTGTCTCCCTGTCTCTCTGTCTCTCTGTCTGTCTGTCTCTCTGTCTCTCTGTCTCTCTGTCTCCCTGTCTCTCTGTCTCTCTGTCTGTCTGTCTCTCTGTCTCTCTGTCTCTCTGTCTCTCTGTCTCTCTGTCTCTCTGTCTCTCTGTCTCTCTGTCTCTCTGTCTCTCTGTCTCTCTGTCTCTCTGTCTCTCTGTCTCTCTGTCTCTCTGTCTCTCTGTCTCTGTGTCTCCGTCTCTGTCACTGTCTCTGTCTCCGCCTCCGAAAGTGCCCCTATATCTGTCGCCATCCTTGTCAATGTCTCCATCTCTGACACAGAATGTGCCCCTATATCTGTCGCCATCCTTGTCAATGTCTCTGTCTCTGACTCTGAATGTGCCCCTATATCTGCCGCTATCCTTGTCTCTGCCTGTGTCTCTGTCTCTGTCTCTGTCTCTGTCTCTGAAAGTGCACCTATATCTGTCGCTATCCTTGTCTCTGCCTGTGTCTCTGTCTCTGTCTCTGTCTCTGTCTCTGTCTCTGAAAGTGCCCCTATATCTGTCGCTATCCTTGTCTCTGCCTGTGTCTCTGTCTCTGTCTCTGTCACTGTCTCTGTCTCTGCCTCCGAAAGTGCCCCTATATCTGTCGCTATCCTTGTCTCTGCCTGTGTCTCTGTCTCTGTCTCTGTCTCTGCCTCCGAAAGTGCCCCTATTTCGGTCGCCATCCTTGTCAATGTCTTTGTCTCTCCCTCCGCATGTGCCCCTATATCTGTCGCCATCCTTGTCAATGTCTCTGACTCTGACACTGAATGTGCCCCTATATCTGTCGCTATCCTTGTCTCTGCCTGTGTCTCTGTCTCTGTCTCTGTCTCTGTCTCTGTCTCTGTCTCTGTCTCTGTCTCTGTCTCTGTCTCTGTCTCTGTCTCTGTCTCTGTCTCTGTCTCTGTCTCTGTCTTTGTCTCTGTCTCTGTCTCTGTCTGTGTCTCTGTCTCTGTCTCTGCCTCCGAAGGTGCCCCTATATCTGTCGCCATCCTTATCAATGTCTCCATCTCTGACACAGAATGTGCCCCTATATCTGCCGCTATCCTTGTCTCTGCCTGTGTCTCTGTCTCTGACTCTGAATGTGCCCCTATATCTGTCGCTATCCTTGTCTCTGCCTGTGTCTCTGTCTCTGTCTCTGAAAGTGCCCCTATATCTGTCGCTATCCTTGTCTCTGCCTGTGTCTCTGTCTCTGTCTCTGTCACTGTCTCTGTCTCTGCCTCCGAAAGTGCCCCTATATCTGTCGCTATCCTTGTCTCTGCCTGTGTCTCTGTCTCTGTCTCTGTCTCTGCCTCCGAAAGTGCCCCTATATCTGTCGCCATCCTTGTCAATGTCTTTGTCTCTCCCTCCGCATGTGCCCCTATATCTGTCGCCATCCTTGTCTATGTCTCTGTCTCTGACACTGAATGTGCCCCTATATCTGTCGCTATCCTTGTCTCTGCCTGTGTCTCTGTCTCTGTCTCTGTCTCTGTCTCTGTCTCTGTCTCTGTCTTTGTCTCTGTCTCTGTCTCTGTTTCTGTCTCTGTCTCTGTCTCTGTCTCTGTCTCTGCCTCCGAAGGTGCCCCTATATCTGTCGCCATCCTTATCAATGTCTCTGTCTCTGACTCTGAATGTGCCCCTATATCTGTCGCTATCCTTGTCTCTGCCTGTGTCTCTGTCTCTGACTCTGAATGTGCCCCTATATCTGTCGCTATCCTTGTCAATGTCTCTGTCTCTGCCTCTGAACGTGCCCCTATATCTGCCGCTATCCTTGTCTCTGCCTGTGTCTCTGTCTCTGTCTCTGTCTCTGTCTCTGAAAGTGCCCCTATATCTGTCGCTATCCTTGTCTCTGCTTGTGTCTCTGTCTATGTCTCTGTCACTGTCTCTGTCTCTGCCTCCGAAAGTGCCCCTATATCTGTCGCCATCCTTGTCAATGTCTTTGTCTCTGCCTCCGAATGTGCCCCTATATCTGTCGCCATCCTTGTCAATGTCTCTGTCTCTGTCTCTGTCTCTGTCTCTGCCTCCGAAGGTGCCCCTATATCTGTCGCCATCCTTATCAATGTCTCCATCTCTGACACTGAATGTGCCCCTATATCTGTCGCTATCCTTGTCTCTGCCTGTGTCTCTGTCTCTGTCTCTGTCTCGGTCTCTGTCTCTGTCTCTGTCTCTGTCTCTGTCTCTGTCTCTGTCTCTGTCTCTGTCTCTGCCTCTGCCTCTGCCTCTGCCTCTGCCTCTGCCTCTGCCTCTGCCTCTGTCTCTGTCTCTGTCTCTGTCTCTGTCTCTGTCTCTGTCTCTGTCTCTGTCTCTGTCTCTGTCTCTGTCTCTGTCTCTGTCTCTGTCTCTGTCTCTGTCTCTGTCTCTGTCTCTGTCTCTGTCTCTGTCTCTGTCTCTGTCTCTGTCTCTGTCTCTGTCTCTGTCTCTGTCTCTGTCTCTGTCTCTGTCACTGTCTCTGTCTCTGCCTCCGAAAGTGCCCCTATATCTGTCGCTATCCTTGTCTCTGCCTGTGTCTCTGTCTCTGTCTCTGTCTCTGTCTCTGTCTCTGTCTCTGTCTCTGTCTCTGTCTCTGTCTCTGTCTCTGTCTCTGTCTTTGTCTCTGTCCCTGTCTCTGACTCCGAAAGTGCCCCTATATCTGTCGCCATCCTTGTCAATGTCTTTGTCTCTCATTCCGAATGTGCCCCTATATCTGTCGCCATCCTTGTCAATGTCTCTGTCTCTGACACTGAATGTGCCCCTATATCTGTCGCTATCCTTGTCTCTGCCTGTGTCTCTGTCTCTGTCTCTGTCTCTGTCTCTGTCTCTGTCTCTGTCTCTGTCTCTGTCTCTGTCTCTGTCTCTGTCTCTGTCTCTGTCTCTGTCTCTGTCTCTGTCTTTGTCTCTGTCTCTGTCTCTGACTCCGAAAGTGCCCCTATATCTGTCGCCATCCTTGTCAATGTCTTTGTCTCTCATTCCGAATGTGCCCCTATATCTGTCGCCATCCTTGTCAATGTCTCTGTCTCTGACACTGAATGTGCCCCTATATCTGTCGCTATCCTTGTCTCTGCCTGTGTCTCTGTCTCTGTCTCTGTCTCTGTCTCTGTCTCTGTCTCTGCCTCCGAAAGTGCCCCTATATCTGTCGCCATCCTTGTCAATGTCTTTGTCTCTCCCTCCGCATGTGCCCCTATATCTGTCGCCATCCTTGTCAATGTCTCTGTCTCTGACACTGAATGTGCCCCTATATCTGTCGCTATCCTTGTCTCTGCCTGTGTCTCTGTCTCTGTCTCTGTCTCTGAAAGTGCCCCTATATCTGTCGCTATCCTTGTCTCTGCCTGTGTCTCTGTCTCTGTCTCTGTCACTGTCTCTGTCTCTGCCTCCGAAAGTGCCCCTATATCTGTCGCTATCCTTGTCTCTGCCTGTGTCTCTGTCTCTGTCTCTGAAAGTGCCCCTATATCTGTCGCTATCCTTGTCTCTGCCTGTGTCTCTGTCTCTGTCTCTGTCACTGTCTCTGTCTCTGCCTCCGAAAGTGCCCCTATATCTGTCGCTATCCTTGTCTCTGCCTGTGTCTCTGTCTCTGTCTCTGTCTCTGCCTCCGAAAGTGCCCCTATTTCTGTCGCCATCCTTGTCAATGTCTTTGTCTCTCCCTCCGCATGTGCCCCTATATCTGTCGCCATCCTTGTCAATGTCTCTGTCTCTGACACTGAATGTGCCCCTATATCTGTCGCTATCCTTGTCTCTGCCTGTGTCTCTGTCTCTGTCTCTGTCTCTGTCTCTGTCTCTGTCTCTGTCTCTGTCTCCGTCTCTGTCTCTGTCTCTGTCTCTGTCTTTGTCTCTGTCTCTGTCTCTGTCTCTGTCTCTGCCTCCGAAGGTGCCCCTATATCTGTCGCCATCCTTATCAATGTCTCCATCTCTGACACAGAATGTGCCCCTATATCTGCCGCTATCCTTGTCTCTGCCTGTGTCTCTGTCTCTGACTCTGAATGTGCCCCTATATCTGTCGCTATCCTTGTCTCTGCCTGTGTCTCTGTCTCTGTCTCTGAAAGTGCCCCTATATCTGTCGCTATCCTTGTCTCTGCCTGTGTCTCTGTCTCTGTCTCTGTCACTGTCTCTGTCTCTGCCTCCGAAAGTGCCCCTATATCTGTCGCTATCCTTGTCTCTGCCTGTGTCTCTGTCTCTGTCTCTGTCTCTGTATCTGTCTCTGTCTCTGTCTCTGTCTCTGTCTTTGTCTCTGTCCCTGTCTCTGACTCCGAAAGTGCCCCTATATCTGTCGCCATCCTTGTCAATGTCTTTGTCTCTCATTCCGAATGTGCCCCTATATCTGTCGCCATCCTTGTCAATGTCTCTGTCTCTGACTCTGAATGTGCCCCTATATCTGTCGCTATCCTTGTCTCTGCCTGTGTCTCTGTCTCTGTCTCTGAAAGTGCCCCTATATCTGTCGCTATCCTTGTCTCTGCCTGTGTCTCTGTCTCTGTCTCTGTCACTGTCTCTGTCTCTGCCTCCGAAAGTGCCCCTATATCTGCCGCTATCCTTGTCTCTGCCTGTGTCTCTGTCTCTGTCTCTGAAAGTGCCCCTATATCTGTCGCTATCCTTGTCTCTGCCTGTGTCTCTGTCTCTGTCTCTGTCTCTGCCTCCGAAAGTGCCCCTATATCTGTCGCTATCCTTGTCTCTGCCTGTGTCTCTGTCTCTGTCTCTGTCTCTGCCTCCGAAAGTGCCCCTATTTCTGTCGCCATCCTTGTCAATGTCTTTGTCTCTCCCTCCGCATGTGCCCCTATATCTGTCGCCATCCTTGTCAATGTCTCTGTCTCTGACACTGAATGTGCCCCTATATCTGTCGCTATCCTTGTCTCTGCCTGTGTCTCTGTCTCTGTCTCTGTCTCTGTCTCTGTCTCTGTCTCTGTCTCTGTCTCTGTCTCTGTCTCTGTCTCTGTCTCTGTCTCTGTCTCTGTCTCTGTCTCTGTCTCTGTCTCTGTCTCTGTCTCTGTCTCTGTCTCTGTCTCTGTCTCTGTCTCTGTCTCTGTCTCTGTCTCTGTCTTTGTCTCTGTCTCTGTCTCTGTCTCGGTCTCTGCCTCCGAAGGTGCCCCTATATCTGTCGCCATCCTTATCAATGTCTCCATCTCTGACACAGAATGTGCCCCTATATCTGCCGCTATCCTTGTCTCTGCCTGTGTCTCTGTCTCTGACTCTGAATGTGCCCCTATATCTGTCGCTATCCTTGTCAATGTCTCTGTCTCTGCCTCTGAACGTGCCCCTATATCTGCCGCTATCCTTGTCTCTGTCTCTGTCTCTGTCTCTGTCTCTGAAAGTGCCCCTATATCTGTCGCTATCCTTGTCTCTGCCTGTGTCTCTGTCTCTGTCTCTGTCACTGTCTCTGTCTCTGCCTCCGAAAGTGCCCCTATATCTGTCGCCATCCTTGTCAATGTCTTTGTCTCTCCCTCCGAATGTGCCCCTATATCTGTCGCCATCCTTGTCAATGTCTCTGTCTCTGTCTCTGTCTCTGTCTCTGCCTCCGAAGGTGCCCCTATATCTGTCGCCATCCTTATCAATGTCTCCATCTCTGACACAGAATGTGCCCCTATATCTGCCGCTATCCTTGTCTCTGCCTGTGTCTCTGTCTCTGACTCTGAATGTGCCCCTATATCTGTCGCTATCCTTGTCTCTGCCTGTGTCTCTGTCTCTGTCTCTGTCACTGTCTCTGTCTCTGCCTCCGAAAGTGCCCCTATATCTGTCGCTATCCTTGTCTCTGCCTGTGTCTCTGTCTCTGTCTCTGTCTCTGTATCTGTCTCTGTCTCTGTCTCTGTCTCTGTCTTTGTCTCTGTCCCTGTCTCTGACTCCGAAAGTGCCCCTATATCTGTCGCCATCCTTGTCAATGTCTTTGTCTCTCATTCCGAATGTGCCCCTATATCTGTCGCCATCCTTGTCAATGTCTCTGTCTCTGACTCTGAATGTGCCCCTATATCTGTCGCTATCCTTGTCTCTGCCTGTGTCTCTGTCTCTGTCTCTGAAAGTGCCCCTATATCTGTCGCTATCCTTGTCTCTGCCTGTGTCTCTGTCTCTGTCTCTGTCACTGTCTCTGTCTCTGCCTCCGAAAGTGCCCCTATATCTGCCGCTATCCTTGTCTCTGCCTGTGTCTCTGTCTCTGTCTCTGAAAGTGCCCCTATATCTGTCGCTATCCTTGTCTCTGCCTGTGTCTCTGTCTCTGTCTCTGTCTCTGCCTCCGAAAGTGCCCCTATATCTGTCGCTATCCTTGTCTCTGCCTGTGTCTCTGTCTCTGTCTCTGTCTCTGCCTCCGAAAGTGCCCCTATTTCTGTCGCCATCCTTGTCAATGTCTTTGTCTCTCCCTCCGCATGTGCCCCTATATCTGTCGCCATCCTTGTCAATGTCTCTGTCTCTGACACTGAATGTGCCCCTATATCTGTCGCTATCCTTGTCTCTGCCTGTGTCTCTGTCTCTGTCTCTGTCTCTGTCTCTGTCTCTGTCTCTGTCTCTGTCTCTGTCTCTGTCTCTGTCTCTGTCTCTGTCTCTGTCTCTGTCTCTGTCTCTGTCTCTGTCTCTGTCTCTGTCTCTGTCTCTGTCTCTGTCTCTGTCTCTGTCTCTGTCTCTGTCTCTGTCTCTGTCTTTGTCTCTGTCTCTGTCTCTGTCTCTGTCTCTGCCTCCGAAGGTGCCCCTATATCTGTCGCCATCCTTATCAATGTCTCCATCTCTGACACAGAATGTGCCCCTATATCTGCCGCTATCCTTGTCTCTGCCTGTGTCTCTGTCTCTGACTCTGAATGTGCCCCTATATCTGTCGCTATCCTTGTCAATGTCTCTGTCTCTGCCTCTGAACGTGCCCCTATATCTGCCGCTATCCTTGTCTCTGTCTCTGTCTCTGTCTCTGTCTCTGAAAGTGCCCCTATATCTGTCGCTATCCTTGTCTCTGCCTGTGTCTCTGTCTCTGTCTCTGTCACTGTCTCTGTCTCTGCCTCCGAAAGTGCCCCTATATCTGT
This sequence comes from Megachile ligniseca, assembly GCA_945859555.1. Lineage (NCBI taxonomy): Eukaryota > Metazoa > Arthropoda > Insecta > Hymenoptera > Megachilidae > Megachile > Megachile ligniseca. The sequence goes on from OX243790.1 coordinate 533,148, forward strand.
CGCCATCCTTGTCAATGTCTTTGTCTCTCCCTCCGAATGTGCCCCTATATCTGTCGCCATCCTTGTCAATGTCTCTGTCTCTGTCTCTGTCTCTGTCTCTGCCTCCGAAGGTGCCCCTATATCTGTCGCCATCCTTATCAATGTCTCCATCTCTGACACAGAATGTGCCCCTATATCTGCCGCTATCCTTGTCTCTGCCTGTGTCTCTGTCTCTGACTCTGAATGTGCCCCTATATCTGTCGCTATCCTTGTCTCTGCCTGTGTCTCTGTCTCTGTCTCTGTCACTGTCTCTGTCTCTGCCTCCGAAAGTGCCCCGATATCTGTCGCTATCCTTGTCTCTGCCTGTGTCTCTGTCTCTGTCTCTGTCTCTGCCTCCGAAAGTGCCCCTATATCTGTCGCCATCCTTGTCAATGTCTTTGTCTCTCCCTCCGCATGTGCCCCTATATCTGTCGCCATCCTTGTCTATGTCTCTGTCTCTGACACTGAAAGTGCCCCTATATCTGTCGCTATCCTTGTCTCTGCCTGTGTCTCTGTCTCTGTCTCTGTCACTGTCTCTGTCTCTGCCTCCGAAAGTGCCCCTATATCTGTCGCCATCCTTGTCAATGTCTTTGTCTCTGCCTCCGAATGTGCCCCTATATCTGTCGCCATCCTTGTCAATGTCTCTGTCTCTGTCTCTGTCTCTGTCTCTGCCTCCGAAGGTGCCCCTATATCTGTCGCCATCCTTATCAATGTCTCCATCTCTGACACAGAATGTGCCCCTATATCTGCCGCTATCCTTGTCTCTGCCTGTGTCTCTGTCTCTGACTCTGAATGTGCCCCTATATCTGTCGCTATCCTTGTCTCTGCCTGTGTCTCTGTCTCTGTCTCTGTCACTGTCTCTGTCTCTGCCTCCGAAAGTGCCCCGATATCTGTCGCTATCCTTGTCTCTGCCTGTGTCTCTGTCTCTGTCTCTGTCTCTGCCTCCGAAAGTGCCCCTATATCTGTCGCCATCCTTGTCAATGTCTTTGTCTCTCCCTCCGCATGTGCCCCTATATCTGTCGCCATCCTTGTCTATGTCTCTGTCTCTGACACTGAATGTGCCCCTATATCTGTCGCTATCCTTGTCTCTGCCTGTGTCTCTGTCTCTGTCTCTGTCTCTGTCTCTGTCTCTGTCTCTGTCTCTGTCTCTGTCTCTGTCTCTGTCTCTGTCTCTGTCTCTGTCTCTGTCTCTGTCTCTGTCTCTGTCTTTGTCTCTGTCTCTGTCTCTGACTCCGAAAGTGCCCCTATATCTGTCGCCATCCTTGTCAATGTCTTTGTCTCTCATTCCGAATGTGCCCCTATATCTGTCGCCATCCTTGTCAATGCCTCTGTCTCTGACACTGAATGTGCCCCTATATCTGTCGCTATCCTTGTCTCTGCCTGTGTCTCTGTCTCTGTCTCTGTCTCTGTCTCTGTCTCTGCCTCCGAAAGTGCCCCTATATCTGTCGCCATCCTTGTCAATGTCTCTGTCTCTGCCTCCGAAAGTGCCCCTATATCTGTCGCTATCCTTGTCTCTGCCTGTGTCTCTGTATCTGTCTCCGTCTCTGCCTCCGAAAGTGCCCCTATTTCTGTCGCCATCCTTGTCAATGTCTTTGTCTCTGCCTCCGAAGGTGCCCCTATATCTGTCGCCATCCTTATCAATGTCTCCATCTCTGACACAGAATGTGCCCCTATATCTGCCGCTATCCTTGTCTCTGCCTGTGTCTCTGTCTCTGTCTCTGTCTCTGTCTCTGTCTCTGTCTCTGTCTCTGTCTCTGTCTCTGTCTCTGTCTCTGTCTCTGTCTCTGTCTCTGTCTCTGTCTCTGTCTCTGTCTCTGTCTCTGTCTCTGTCTCTGTCTCTGTCTCTGTCTCTGTCTCTGTCTCTGTCTCTGTCTCTGTCTCTGTCTCTGTCTCTGTCTCTGTCTCTGTCTCTGTCTCTGTCTCTGTCTCTGTCTCTGTCTCTGTCTCTGTCTCTGTCTCTGTCTCTGTCTCTGTCTCTGTCTCTGTCTCTGTCTCTGTCTCTGTCTCTGTCTCTGTCTCTGTCTCTGTCTCTGTCTCTGTCTCTGTCTCTGTCTCTGTCTCTGTCTCTGTCTCTGTCTCTGTCTCTGTCTCTGTCTCTGTCTCTGTCTCTGTCTCTGTCTCTGTCTCTGTCTCTGTCTCTGTCTCTGTCTCTGTCTCTGTCTCTGTCTCTGTCTCTGTCTCTGTCTCTGTCTCTGTCTCTGTCTCTGTCTCTGTCTCTGTCTCTGTCTCTGTCTCTGTCTCTGTCTCTGTCTCTGTCTCTGTCTCTGTCTCTGTCTCTGTCTCTGTCTCTGTCTCTGTCTCTGTCTCTGTCTCTGTCTCTGTCTCTGTCTCTGTCTCTGTCTCTGTCTCTGTCTCTGTCTCTGTCTCTGTCTCTGTCTCTGTCTCTGTCTCTGTCTCTGTCTCTGTCTCTGTCTCTGTCTCTGTCTCTGTCTCTGTCTCTGTCTCTGTCTCTGTCTCTGTCTCTGTCTCTGTCTCTGTCTCTGTCTCTGTCTCTGTCTCTGTCTCTGTCTCTGTCTCTGTCTCTGTCTCTGTCTCTGTCTCTGTCTCTGTCTCTGTCTCTGTCTCTGTCTCTGTCTCTGTCTCTGTCTCTGTCTCTGTCTCTGTCTCTGTCTCTGTCTCTGTCTCTGTCTCTGTCTCTGTCTCTGTCTCTGTCTCTGTCTCTGTCTCTGTCTCTGTCTCTGTCTCTGTCTCTGTCTCTGTCTCTGTCTCTGTCTCTGTCTCTGTCTCTGTCTCTGTCTCTGTCTCTGTCTCTGTCTCTGTCTCTGTCTCTGTCTCTGTCTCTGTCTCTGTCTCTGTCTCTGTCTCTGTCTCTGTCTCTGTCTCTGTCTCTGTCTCTGTCTCTGTCTCTGTCTCTGTCTCTGTCTCTGTCTCTGTCTCTGTCTCTGTCTCTGTCTCTGTCTCTGTCTCTGTCTCTGTCTCTGTCTCTGTCTCTGTCTCTGTCTCTGTCTCTGTCTCTGTCTCTGTCTCTGTCTCTGTCTCTGTCTCTGTCTCTGTCTCTGTCTCTGTCTCTGTCTCTGTCTCTGTCTCTGTCTCTGTCTCTGTCTCTGTCTCTGTCTCTGTCTCTGTCTCTGTCTCTGTCTCTGTCTCTGTCTCTGTCTCTGTCTCTGTCTCTGTCTCTGTCTCTGTCTCTGTCTCTGTCTCTGTCTCTGTCTCTGTCTCTGTCTCTGTCTCTGTCTCTGTCTCTGTCTCTGTCTCTGTCTCTGTCTCTGTCTCTGTCTCTGTCTCTGTCTCTGTCTCTGTCTCTGTCTCTGTCTCTGTCTCTGTCTCTGTCTCTGTCTCTGTCTCTGTCTCTGTCTCTGTCTCTGTCTCTGTCTCTGTCTCTGTCTCTGTCTCTGTCTCTGTCTCTGTCTCTGTCTCTGTCTCTGTCTCTGTCTCTGTCTCTGTCTCTGTCTCTGTCTCTGTCTCTGTCTCTGTCTCTGTCTCTGTCTCTGTCTCTGTCTCTGTCTCTGTCTCTGTCTCTGCCTCCGAAAGTGCCCCTATATCTGTCGCCATCCTTGTCAATGTCTCTGTCTCTGCCTCCGAAAGTGCCCCTATATCTGTCGCTATCCTTGTCTCTGCCTGTGTCTCTGTATCTGTCTCCGTCTCTGCCTCCGAAAGTGCCCCTATTTCTGTCGCCATCCTTGTCAATGTCTTTGTCTCTGCCTCCGAAGGTGCCCCTATATCTGTCGCCATCCTTATCAATGTCTCCATCTCTGACACAGAATGTGCCCCTATATCTGCCGCTATCCTTGTCTCTGCCTGTGTCTCTGTCTCTGTCTCTGTCTCTGTCTCTGTCTCTGTCTCTGTCTCTGTCTCTGTCTCTGTCTCTGTCTCTGTCTCTGTCTCTGTCTCTGTCTCTGTCTCTGTCTCTGTCTCTGTCTCTGTCTCTGTCTCTGTCTCTGTCTCTGTCTCTGTCTCTGTCTCTGTCTCTGTCTCTGTCTCTGTCTCTGTCTCTGTCTCTGTCTCTGTCTCTGTCTCTGTCTCTGTCTCTGTCTCTGTCTCTGTCTCTGTCTCTGTCTCTGTCTCTGTCTCTGTCTCTGTCTCTGTCTCTGTCTCTGTCTCTGTCTCTGTCTCTGTCTCTGTCTCTGTCTCTGTCTCTGTCTCTGTCTCTGTCTCTGTCTCTGTCTCTGTCTCTGTCTCTGTCTCTGTCTCTGTCTCTGTCTCTGTCTCTGTCTCTGTCTCTGTCTCTGTCTCTGTCTCTGTCTCTGTCTCTGTCTCTGTCTCTGTCTCTGTCTCTGTCTCTGTCTCTGTCTCTGTCTCTGTCTCTGTCTCTGTCTCTGTCTCTGTCTCTGTCTCTGTCTCTGTCTCTGTCTCTGTCTCTGTCTCTGTCTCTGTCTCTGTCTCTGTCTCTGTCTCTGTCTCTGTCTCTGTCTCTGTCTCTGTCTCTGTCTCTGTCTCTGTCTCTGTCTCTGTCTCTGTCTCTGTCTCTGTCTCTGTCTCTGTCTCTGTCTCTGTCTCTGTCTCTGTCTCTGTCTCTGTCTCTGTCTCTGTCTCTGTCTCTGTCTCTGTCTCTGTCTCTGTCTCTGTCTCTGTCTCTGTCTCTGTCTCTGTCTCTGTCTCTGTCTCTGTCTCTGTCTCTGTCTCTGTCTCTGTCTCTGTCTCTGTCTCTGTCTCTGTCTCTGTCTCTGTCTCTGTCTCTGTCTCTGTCTCTGTCTCTGTCTCTGTCTCTGTCTCTGTCTCTGTCTCTGTCTCTGTCTCTGTCTCTGTCTCTGTCTCTGTCTCTGTCTCTGTCTCTGTCTCTGTCTCTGTCTCTGTCTCTGTCTCTGTCTCTGTCTCTGTCTCTGTCTCTGTCTCTGTCTCTGTCTCTGTCTCTGTCTCTGTCTCTGTCTCTGTCTCTGTCTCTGTCTCTGTCTCTGTCTCTGTCTCTGTCTCTGTCTCTGTCTCTGTCTCTGTCTCTGTCTCTGTCTCTGTCTCTGTCTCTGTCTCTGTCTCTGTCTCTGTCTCTGTCTCTGTCTCTGTCTCTGTCTCTGTCTCTGTCTCTGTCTCTGTCTCTGTCTCTGTCTCTGTCTCTGTCTCTGTCTCTGTCTCTGTCTCTGTCTCTGTCTCTGTCTCTGTCTCTGTCTCTGTCTCTGTCTCTGTCTCTGTCTCTGTCTCTGTCTCTGTCTCTGTCTCTGTCTCTGTCTCTGTCTCTGTCTCTGTCTCTGTCTCTGTCTCTGTCTCTGTCTCTGTCTCTGTCTCTGTCTCTGTCTCTGTCTCTGTCTCTGTCTCTGTCTCTGTCTCTGTCTCTGTCTCTGTCTCTGTCTCTGTCTCTGTCTCTGTCTCTGTCTCTGTCTCTGTCTCTGTCTCTGTCTCTGTCTCTGTCTCTGTCTCTGTCTCTGTCTCTGTCTCTGTCTCTGTCTCTGTCTCTGTCTCTGTCTCTGTCTCTGTCTCTGTCTCTGTCTCTGTCTCTGTCTCTGTCTCTGTCTCTGTCTCTGTCTCTGTCTCTGTCTCTGTCTCTGTCTCTGTCTCTGTCTCTGTCTCTGTCTCTGTCTCTGTCTCTGTCTCTGTCTCTGTCTCTGTCTCTGTCTCTGTCTCTGTCTCTGTCTCTGTCTCTGTCTCTGTCTCTGTCTCTGTCTCTGTCTCTGTCTCTGTCTCTGTCTCTGTCTCTGTCTCTGTCTCTGTCTCTGTCTCTGTCTCTGTCTCTGTCTCTGTCTCTGTCTCTGTCTCTGTCTCTGTCTCTGTCTCTGTCTCTGTCTCTGTCTCTGTCTCTGTCTCTGTCTCTGTCTCTGTCTCTGTCTCTGTCTCTGTCTCTGTCTCTGTCTCTGTCTCTGTCTCTGTCTCTGTCTCTGTCTCTGTCTCTGTCTCTGTCTCTGTCTCTGTCTCTGTCTCTGTCTCTGTCTCTGTCTCTGTCTCTGTCTCTGTCTCTGTCTCTGTCTCTGTCTCTGTCTCTGTCTCTGTCTCTGTCTCTGTCTCTGTCTCTGTCTCTGTCTCTGTCTCTGTCTCTGTCTCTGTCTCTGTCTCTGTCTCTGTCTCTGTCTCTGTCTCTGTCTCTGTCTCTGTCTCTGTCTCTGTCTCTGTCTCTGTCTCTGTCTCTGTCTCTGTCTCTGTCTCTGTCTCTGTCTCTGTCTCTGTCTCTGTCTCTGTCTCTGTCTCTGTCTCTGTCTCTGTCTCTGTCTCTGTCTCTGTCTCTGTCTCTGTCTCTGTCTCTGTCTCTGTCTCTGTCTCTGTCTCTGTCTCTGTCTCTGTCTCTGTCTCTGTCTCTGTCTCTGTCTCTGTCTCTGTCTCTGTCTCTGTCTCTGTCTCTGTCTCTGTCTCTGTCTCTGTCTCTGTCTCTGTCTCTGTCTCTGTCTCTGTCTCTGTCTCTGTCTCTGTCTCTGTCTCTGTCTCTGTCTCTGTCTCTGTCTCTGTCTCTGTCTCTGTCTCTGTCTCTGTCTCTGTCTCTGTCTCTGTCTCTGTCTCTGTCTCTGTCTCTGTCTCTGTCTCTGTCTCTGTCTCTGTCTCTGTCTCTGTCTCTGTCTCTGTCTCTGTCTCTGTCTCTGTCTCTGTCTCTGTCTCTGTCTCTGTCTCTGTCTCTGTCTCTGTCTCTGTCTCTGTCTCTGTCTCTGTCTCTGTCTCTGTCTCTGTCTCTGTCTCTGTCTCTGTCTCTGTCTCTGTCTCTGTCTCTGTCTCTGTCTCTGTCTCTGTCTCTGTCTCTGTCTCTGTCTCTGTCTCTGTCTCTGTCTCTGTCTCTGTCTCTGTCTCTGTCTCTGTCTCTGTCTCTGTCTCTGTCTCTGTCTCTGTCTCTGTCTCTGTCTCTGTCTCTGTCTCTGTCTCTGTCTCTGTCTCTGTCTCTGTCTCTGTCTCTGTCTCTGTCTCTGTCTCTGTCTCTGTCTCTGTCTCTGTCTCTGTCTCTGTCTCTGTCTCTGTCTCTGTCTCTGTCTCTGTCTCTGTCTCTGTCTCTGTCTCTGTCTCTGTCTCTGTCTCTGTCTCTGTCTCTGTCTCTGTCTCTGTCTCTGTCTCTGTCTCTGTCTCTGTCTCTGTCTCTGTCTCTGTCTCTGTCTCTGTCTCTGTCTCTGTCTCTGTCTCTGTCTCTGTCTCTGTCTCTGTCTCTGTCTCTGTCTCTGTCTCTGTCTCTGTCTCTGTCTCTGTCTCTGTCTCTGTCTCTGTCTCTGTCTCTGTCTCTGTCTCTGTCTCTGTCTCTGTCTCTGTCTCTGTCTCTGTCTCTGTCTCTGTCTCTGTCTCTGTCTCTGTCTCTGTCTCTGTCTCTGTCTCTGTCTCTGTCTCTGTCTCTGTCTCTGTCTCTGTCTCTGTCTCTGTCTCTGTCTCTGTCTCTGTCTCTGTCTCTGTCTCTGTCTCTGTCTCTGTCTCTGTCTCTGTCTCTGTCTCTGTCTCTGTCTCTGTCTCTGTCTCTGTCTCTGTCTCTGTCTCTGTCTCTGTCTCTGTCTCTGTCTCTGTCTCTGTCTCTGTCTCTGTCTCTGTCTCTGTCTCTGTCTCTGTCTCTGTCTCTGTCTCTGTCTCTGTCTCTGTCTCTGTCTCTGTCTCTGTCTCTGTCTCTGTCTCTGTCTCTGTCTCTGTCTCTGTCTCTGTCTCTGTCTCTGTCTCTGTCTCTGTCTCTGTCTCTGTCTCTGTCTCTGTCTCTGTCTCTGTCTCTGTCTCTGTCTCTGTCTCTGTCTCTGTCTCTGTCTCTGTCTCTGTCTCTGTCTCTGTCTCTGTCTCTGTCTCTGTCTCTGTCTCTGTCTCTGTCTCTGTCTCTGTCTCTGTCTCTGTCTCTGTCTCTGTCTCTGTCTCTGTCTCTGTCTCTGTCTCTGTCTCTGTCTCTGTCTCTGTCTCTGTCTCTGTCTCTGTCTCTGTCTCTGTCTCTGTCTCTGTCTCTGTCTCTGTCTCTGTCTCTGTCTCTGTCTCTGTCTCTGTCTCTGTCTCTGTCTCTGTCTCTGTCTCTGTCTCTGTCTCTGTCTCTGTCTCTGTCTCTGTCTCTGTCTCTGTCTCTGTCTCTGTCTCTGTCTCTGTCTCTGTCTCTGTCTCTGTCTCTGTCTCTGTCTCTGTCTCTGTCTCTGTCTCTGTCTCTGTCTCTGTCTCTGTCTCTGTCTCTGTCTCTGTCTCTGTCTCTGTCTCTGTCTCTGTCTCTGTCTCTGTCTCTGTCTCTGTCTCTGTCTCTGTCTCTGTCTCTGTCTCTGTCTCTGTCTCTGTCTCTGTCTCTGACTCTCTGTCTCTCTGTCTTTCTGTCTCTCTGTCTCCCTGTCTCTCTGTCTCCCTGTCTCTCTGTCTCTGTCTCTGAAAGTGCCCCTATATCTGTCGCTATCCTTGTCTCTGCCTGTGTCTCTGTCTCTGTCTCTGTCTCTGTCTCTGTCTCTGTCTCTGAAAGTGTCTCTGTCTCTGTCTCTGTCTCTGTCTCTGTCTCTGTCTCTGAAAGTGCCCCTATATCTGTCGCTATCCTTGTCTCTGCCTGTGTCTCTGTCTCTGTCACTGTCTCTGTCTCTGCCTCCGAAAGTGCCCCTATATCTGTCGCTATCCTTGTCTCTGCCTGTGTCTCTGTCTCTGACCTTGTCTCTGCCTGTGTCTCCGTCGCTGTCTCTGTCTCTGTCTCTGACTCTCTGTCTCTCTGTCTTTCTGTCTCTCTGTCTCCCTGTCTCTCTGTCTCCCTGTCTCTCTGTCTCCCTGTCTCTCTGTCTCCCTGTCTCTCTGTCTCCCTGTCTCTCTGTCTCCCTGTCTCTCTGTCTCCCTGTCTCTCTGTCTCCCTGTCTCTCTGTCTCCATGTCTCTCTGTCTCCCTGTCTCTCTGTCTCCCTGTCTCCCTGTCTCTCTGTCTCTCTGTCTCTCTGTCTCTCTGTCTCTCTGTCTCTCTGTCTCTCTGTCTCTCTGTCTCTCTGTCTCTCTGTCTCTCTGTCTCTCTGTCTCTCTGTCTCTCTGTCTCTCTGTCTCTCTGTCTCTCTGTCTCTCTGTCTCTCTGTCTCTCTGTCTCTCTGTCTCTCTGTCTCTCTGTCTCTCTGTCTCTCTGTCTCTCTGTCTCTCTGTCTCTGTGTCTCTGTGTCTCCGTCTCTGTCACTGTCTCTGTCTCCGCCTCCGAAAGTGCCCCTATATCTGTCGGGAGAGGCTCTATTGAGCACGCTACGATCGCGCACGATCGCATTGGACGCAGGTCTTTTGAGCACGCCATCATTGTGCACACGACCGATTGGGCACAATTCGATTGTGCACAAGAATGATATCAGAGAGGAAAATTGGACACCGTAAGAATCGCAAATGCTATCAGTTAGGTTAGGCTAGGTTATGTTATGTTATGTTATGTTAGGTTGGGTTCATTGGTTAGTTTCGGTTCGGTTCAGATATCATTCTGGTGCACAATCGAATTGTGCCCAATCGTTCCTGTGCACAATGATGGCGTGCTCACAACACCTGTGTCCAATGCGATCGTGTGCAATCGTATCGTGCTCAATTGAAGGCCTCCCATATCTGTCGCCATCCTTGTCAATGTCTCCATCTCTGACACAGAATGTGCCCCTATATCTGTCGCCATCCTTGTCAATGTCTCTGTCTCTGACTCTGAACGTGCCCCTATATCTGTCGCTATCCTTGTCTCTGCCTGTGTCTCTGTCTCTGACTCTGAATGTGCCCCTATATCTGTCGCCATCCTTGTCAATGTCGCTGTCTCTGTCTCTGTCTCTGTCTCTGCCTCCGAAGGTGCCCCTATATCTGTCGCCATCCTTATCAATGTCTCCATCTCTGACACAGAATGTGCCCCTATATCTGCCGCTATCCTTGTCTCTGCCTGTGTCTCTGTCTCTGACTCTGCATGTGCCCCTATATCTGTCGCTATCCTTGTCTCTGCCTGTGTCTCTGTCTCTGTCTCTGTCAATGTCACTGTCTCTGACTCTGAATGTGCCCCTATATCTGCCGCTATCCTTGTCTCTGCCTGTGTCTCTGTCTCTGTCTCTGTCTCTGTCTCTGAAAGTGCCCCTATATCTGTCGCTATCCTTGTCTCTGCCTGTGTCTCTGTCTCTGTCTCTGTCGCTGTCTCTGTCTCTGAAAGTGCCCCTATATCTGTCGCTATCCTTGTCTCTGCCTGTGTCTCTGTCTCTGTCTCTGTCACTGTCTCTGTCTCTGCCTCCGAAAGTGCCCCTATATCTGTCGCTATCCTTGTCTCTGCCTGTGTCTCTGTCTCTGACTCTGAATGTGCCCCTATATCTATCACTATCCTTGTCTCTGCCTGTGTCTCCGTCGCTGTCTCTGTCTCTGTCTCTGTCTCTGACTCTCTGTCTCTCTGTCTCTCTGTCTCTCTGTCTCTCTGTCTCTCTGTCTCTCTGTCTCCCTGTCTCTCTGTCTCCCTGTCTCTCTGTCTCTCTGTCTCTCTGTCTCTCTGTCTCTCTGTCTCTCTGTCTCTCTGTCTCTCTGTCTCTCTGTCTCTCTGTCTCTCTGTCTCTCTGTCTCTCTGTCTCTCTGTCTCTGTCTCTGTCTCTGTCTCTCTGTCTCTCTGTCTCTCTGTCTCTCTGTCTCTCTGTCTCTCTGTCTCTCTGTCTCTCTGTCTCTCTGTCTCTGTCTCTGTCTCTGTCTCTGCCTCCGAAGGTGCCCCTATATCTGTCGCCATCCTTATCAATGTCTCCATCTCTGACACAGAATGTGCCCCTATATCTGCCGCTATCCTTGTCTCTGCCTGTGTCTCTGTCTCTGACTCTGAATGTGCCCCTATATCTGTCGCTATCCTTGTCTCTGCCTGAGTCTCTGTCTCTGTCTCTGAAAGTGCCCCTATATCTGTCGCTATCCTTGTCTCTGCCTGTGTCTCTGTCTCTGTCTCTGTCACTGTCTATGTCTCTGCCTCCGAAAGTGCCCCTATATCTGTCGCTATCCTTGTCTCTGCCTGTGTCTCTGTCTCTGTCTCTGTCTCTGCCTCCGAAAGTGCCCCTATATCTGTCGCCATCCTTGTCAATGTCTTTGTCTCTCCCTCCGCATGTGCCCCTATATCTGTCGCCATCCTTGTCAATGTCACTGTCTCTGACTCTGAATGTGCCCCTATATCTGCCGCTATCCTTGTCTCTGCCTGTGTCTCTGTCTCTGTCTCTGTCTCCGCCTCCGAAAGTGCCCCTATATCTGTCGCCATCCTTGTCAATGTCTCTGTCTCTGACTCTGAATGTGCCCCTATATCTGTCGCTATCCTTGTCTCTGCCTGTGTCTCTGTCTCCGTTTCTGTCTCTGTCTCTCTGTCTCTCTGTCTCTCTGTCTCTCTGTCTCTCTGTCTCTCTGTCTCTCTGTCTCTCTGTCTCTCTGTCTCTCTGTCTCTCTGTCTCTCTGTCTCTCTGTCTCTCTGTCTCTGTCTCTCTGTCTCTGTCTCTCTGTCTCTGTCTCTCTGTCTCTCTGTCTCTCTGTCTCTCTGTCTCTGTCTCTCTGTCTCTCTGTCTCTCTGTCTCTCTGTCTCTGTCTCTCTGTCTCTCTGTCTCTCTGTCTCTCTGTCTCTGTCTCTCTGTCTCTGTCTCTCTGTCTCTGTCTCTGACTCTGAAAGTGCCCCTATATCTGTCGCTATCCTTGTCTCTGCCTGTGTCTCTGTCTCTGACTCGGAAAGTGCCCCTATATCTGTCGCTATCCTTGTCTCTGCCTATGTCTCTGTCTCTGCCTCTGTCTCTGTCTCTGTCTCAGTCTCTGTCTCTGAAAGTGCCCCTACATCTGTCGCCATCCTTATCAATGGCTCTGTCTCTGACACTGAATGTACCCCTATATCTGCCGCTATCCTTGTCACTGCCTGTGTCTCTGTCTCTGTCTCTGTCTCTGTCTCTGAAAGTGCCCCTATATCTGTCGCTATCCTTGTCTCTGCCTGTGTCTCTGTCTCTGTCTCTGTCACTGTCTCTGTCTCTGCCTCCGAAAGTGCCCCTATATCTGTCGCTATCCTTGTCTCTGCCTGTGTCTCTGTCTCTGACTCTGACTCTCTGTCTCTTTGTCTTTCTGTCTCTCTGTCTCCCTGTCTCTCTGTCTCCCTGTCCCTCTGTCTCCCTGTCTCTCTGTCTCCCTGTCTCTCTGTCTCCCTGTCTCTCTGTCTCCCTGTATCTCTGTCTCCCTGTCTCTCTGTCTCCCTGTCTCTCTGTCTCCTTGTCTCTCTGTCTCCATGTCTCTCTGTCTCCCTGTCTCTCTGTCTCCCTGTCTCCCTGTCTCTCTGTCTCTCTGTCTGTCTGTCTCCCTGTCTCTCTGTCTCCCTGTCTCTCTGTCTCCTTGTCTCTCTGTCTCCATGTCTCTCTGTCTCCCTGTCTCTCTGTCTCCCTGTCTCCCTGTCTCTCTGTCTCTCTGTCTGTCTGTCTCTCTGTCTCTCTGTCTCTCTGTCTCTCTGTCTCCCTGTCTCTCTGTCTCTCTGTCTCTCTGTCTCTCTGTCTCTCTGTCTCTCTGTCTCGCTGTCTCTCTGTCTCTCTGTCTCTCTGTCTCTCTGTCTCTCTGTCTCTCTGTCTCTCTGTCTCTCTGTCTCTCTGTCTCTGTCTCTGTCTCTGTCTCTCTGTCTCTCTGTCTCTCTGTCTCTCTGTCTCTCTGTCTCTGTCTCTGTCTCTGTCTCTCTGTCTCTCTGTCTCTCTGTCTCTCTGTCTCTCTGTCTCTCTGTCTCTCTGTCTCTCTGTCTCTCTGTCTCTCTGTCTCTCTGTCTCTCTGTCTCTCTGTCTCTCTGTCTCTCTGTCTCTCTGTCTCTCTGTCTCTCTGTCTCTCTGTCTCTGTGTCTCTGTGTCTCCGTCTCTGTCACTGTCTCTGTCTCCGCCTCCGAAAGTGCCCCTATATCTGTCGGGAGAGGCTCTATTGAGCACGCTACGATCGCGCACGATCGCATTGGACGCAGGTCTTTTGAGCACGCCATCATTGTGCACACGACCGATTGGGCACAATTCGATTGTGCACAAGAATGATATCAGAGAGGAAAATTGGACACCGTAAGAATCGCAAATGCTATCAGTTAGGTTAGGCTAGGTTATGTTATGTTATGTTATGTTAGGTTGGGTTCATTGGTTAGTTTCGGTTCGGTTCAGATATCATTCTGGTGCACAATCGAATTGTGCCCAATCGTTCCTGTGCACAATGATGGCGTGCTCACAACACCTGTGTCCAATGCGATCGTGTGCAATCGTATCGTGCTCAATTGAAGGCCTCCCATATCTGTCGCCATCCTTGTCAATGTCTCCATCTCTGACACAGAATGTGCCCCTATATCTGTCGCCATCCTTGTCAATGTCTCTGTCTCTGACTCTGAACGTGCCCCTATATCTGTCGCTATCCTTGTCTCTGCCTGTGTCTCTGTCTCTGACTCTGAATGTGCCCCTATATCTGTCGCCATCCTTGTCAATGTCGCTGTCTCTGTCTCTGTCTCTGTCTCTGCCTCCGAAGGTGCCCCTATATCTGTCGCCATCCTTATCAATGTCTCCATCTCTGACACAGAATGTGCCCCTATATCTGCCGCTATCCTTGTCTCTGCCTGTGTCTCTGTCTCTGACTCTGCATGTGCCCCTATATCTGTCGCTATCCTTGTCTCTGCCTGTGTCTCTGTCTCTGTCTCTGTCAATGTCACTGTCTCTGACTCTGAATGTGCCCCTATATCTGCCGCTATCCTTGTCTCTGCCTGTGTCTCTGTCTCTGTCTCTGTCTCTGTCTCTGAAAGTGCCCCTATATCTGTCGCTATCCTTGTCTCTGCCTGTGTCTCTGTCTCTGTCTCTGTCGCTGTCTCTGTCTCTGAAAGTGCCCCTATATCTGTCGCTATCCTTGTCTCTGCCTGTGTCTCTGTCTCTGTCTCTGTCACTGTCTCTGTCTCTGCCTCCGAAAGTGCCCCTATATCTGTCGCTATCCTTGTCTCTGCCTGTGTCTCTGTCTCTGACTCTGAATGTGCCCCTATATCTATCACTATCCTTGTCTCTGCCTGTGTCTCCGTCGCTGTCTCTGTCTCTGTCTCTGTCTCTGACTCTCTGTCTCTCTGTCTCTCTGTCTCTCTGTCTCTCTGTCTCTCTGTCTCTCTGTCTCCCTGTCTCTCTGTCTCCCTGTCTCTCTGTCTCTCTGTCTCTCTGTCTCTCTGTCTCTCTGTCTCTCTGTCTCTCTGTCTCTCTGTCTCTCTGTCTCTCTGTCTCTCTGTCTCTCTGTCTCTCTGTCTCTCTGTCTCTCTGTCTCTCTGTCTCTGTCTCTGTCTCTGTCTCTCTGTCTCTCTGTCTCTCTGTCTCTCTGTCTCTCTGTCTCTCTGTCTCTCTGTCTCTCTGTCTCTCTGTCTCTGTCTCTGTCTCTGTCTCTGCCTCCGAAGGTGCCCCTATATCTGTCGCCATCCTTATCAATGTCTCCATCTCTGACACAGAATGTGCCCCTATATCTGCCGCTATCCTTGTCTCTGCCTGTGTCTCTGTCTCTGACTCTGAATGTGCCCCTATATCTGTCGCTATCCTTGTCTCTGCCTGAGTCTCTGTCTCTGTCTCTGAAAGTGCCCCTATATCTGTCGCTATCCTTGTCTCTGCCTGTGTCTCTGTCTCTGTCTCTGTCACTGTCTATGTCTCTGCCTCCGAAAGTGCCCCTATATCTGTCGCTATCCTTGTCTCTGCCTGTGTCTCTGTCTCTGTCTCTGTCTCTGCCTCCGAAAGTGCCCCTATATCTGTCGCCATCCTTGTCAATGTCTTTGTCTCTCCCTCCGCATGTGCCCCTATATCTGTCGCCATCCTTGTCAATGTCACTGTCTCTGACTCTGAATGTGCCCCTATATCTGCCGCTATCCTTGTCTCTGCCTGTGTCTCTGTCTCTGTCTCTGTCTCCGCCTCCGAAAGTGCCCCTATATCTGTCGCCATCCTTGTCAATGTCTCTGTCTCTGACTCTGAATGTGCCCCTATATCTGTCGCTATCCTTGTCTCTGCCTGTGTCTCTGTCTCCGTTTCTGTCTCTGTCTCTCTGTCTCTCTGTCTCTCTGTCTCTCTGTCTCTCTGTCTCTCTGTCTCTCTGTCTCTCTGTCTCTCTGTCTCTCTGTCTCTCTGTCTCTCTGTCTCTCTGTCTCTCTGTCTCTCTGTCTCTGTCTCTCTGTCTCTGTCTCTCTGTCTCTGTCTCTCTGTCTCTCTGTCTCTCTGTCTCTCTGTCTCTGTCTCTCTGTCTCTCTGTCTCTCTGTCTCTCTGTCTCTGTCTCTCTGTCTCTCTGTCTCTCTGTCTCTCTGTCTCTGTCTCTCTGTCTCTGTCTCTCTGTCTCTGTCTCTGACTCTGAAAGTGCCCCTATATCTGTCGCTATCCTTGTCTCTGCCTGTGTCTCTGTCTCTGACTCGGAAAGTGCCCCTATATCTGTCGCTATCCTTGTCTCTGCCTATGTCTCTGTCTCTGCCTCTGTCTCTGTCTCTGTCTCAGTCTCTGTCTCTGAAAGTGCCCCTACATCTGTCGCCATCCTTATCAATGGCTCTGTCTCTGACACTGAATGTACCCCTATATCTGCCGCTATCCTTGTCACTGCCTGTGTCTCTGTCTCTGTCTCTGTCTCTGTCTCTGAAAGTGCCCCTATATCTGTCGCTATCCTTGTCTCTGCCTGTGTCTCTGTCTCTGTCTCTGTCACTGTCTCTGTCTCTGCCTCCGAAAGTGCCCCTATATCTGTCGCTATCCTTGTCTCTGCCTGTGTCTCTGTCTCTGACTCTGACTCTCTGTCTCTTTGTCTTTCTGTCTCTCTGTCTCCCTGTCTCTCTGTCTCCCTGTCCCTCTGTCTCCCTGTCTCTCTGTCTCCCTGTCTCTCTGTCTCCCTGTCTCTCTGTCTCCCTGTATCTCTGTCTCCCTGTCTCTCTGTCTCCCTGTCTCTCTGTCTCCTTGTCTCTCTGTCTCCATGTCTCTCTGTCTCCCTGTCTCTCTGTCTCCCTGTCTCCCTGTCTCTCTGTCTCTCTGTCTGTCTGTCTCCCTGTCTCTCTGTCTCCCTGTCTCTCTGTCTCCTTGTCTCTCTGTCTCCATGTCTCTCTGTCTCCCTGTCTCTCTGTCTCCCTGTCTCCCTGTCTCTCTGTCTCTCTGTCTGTCTGTCTCTCTGTCTCTCTGTCTCTCTGTCTCTCTGTCTCTCTGTCTCTCTGTCTCTCTGTCTCTCTGTCTCTCTGTCTCTCTGTCTCTCTGTCTCTCTGTCTCTCTGTCTCTCTGTCTCTCTGTCTCTCTGTCTCTCTGTCTCTCTGTCTCCCTGTCTCCCTGTCTCTCTGTCTCTCTGTCTGTCTGTCTCCCTGTCTCTCTGTCTCCCTGTCTCTCTGTCTCCTTGTCTCTCTGTCTCCATGTCTCTCTGTCTCCCTGTCTCTCTGTCTCCCTGTCTCCCTGTCTCTCTGTCTCTCTGTCTGTCTGTCTCTCTGTCTCTCTGTCTCTCTGTCTCTCTGTCTCTCTGTCTCTCTGTCTCTCTGTCTCCCTGTCTCTCTGTCTCCCTGTCTCTCTGTCTCTCTGTCTCTCTGTCTCTCTGTCTCTCTGTCTCTCTGTCTCTCTGTCTCTCTGTCTCTCTGTCTCTCTGTCTCTCTGTCTCTCTGTCTCTCTGTCTCTCTGTCTCTCTGTCTCTGTCTCTGTCTCTGTCTCTCTGTCTCTCTGTCTCTCTGTCTCTCTGTCTCTCTGTCTCTCTGTCTCTCTGTCTCTCTGTCTCTCTGTCTCTGTCTCTGTCTCTGTCTCTGCCTCCGAAGGTGCCCCTATATCTGTCGCCATCCTTATCAATGTCTCCATCTCTGACACAGAATGTGCCCCTATATCTGCCGCTATCCTTGTCTCTGCCTGTGTCTCTGTCTCTGACTCTGAATGTGCCCCTATATCTGTCGCTATCCTTGTCTCTGCCTGAGTCTCTGTCTCTGTCTCTGAAAGTGCCCCTATATCTGTCGCTATCCTTGTCTCTGCCTGTGTCTCTGTCTCTGTCTCTGTCACTGTCTATGTCTCTGCCTCCGAAAGTGCCCCTATATCTGTCGCTATCCTTGTCTCTGCCTGTGTCTCTGTCTCTGTCTCTGTCTCTGCCTCCGAAAGTGCCCCTATATCTGTCGCCATCCTTGTCAATGTCTTTGTCTCTCCCTCCGCATGTGCCCCTATATCTGTCGCCATCCTTGTCAATGTCACTGTCTCTGACTCTGAATGTGCCCCTATATCTGCCGCTATCCTTGTCTCTGCCTGTGTCTCTGTCTCTGTCTCTGTCTCCGCCTCCGAAAGTGCCCCTATATCTGTCGCCATCCTTGTCAATGTCTCTGTCTCTGACTCTGAATGTGCCCCTATATCTGTCGCTATCCTTGTCTCTGCCTGTGTCTCTGTCTCCGTTTCTGTCTCTGTCTCTCTGTCTCTCTGTCTCTCTGTCTCTCTGTCTCTCTGTCTCTCTGTCTCTCTGTCTCTCTGTCTCTCTGTCTCTCTGTCTCTCTGTCTCTCTGTCTCTCTGTCTCTGTCTCTCTGTCTCTGTCTCTCTGTCTCTGTCTCTCTGTCTCTCTGTCTCTCTGTCTCTCTGTCTCTGTCTCTCTGTCTCTCTGTCTCTCTGTCTCTCTGTCTCTGTCTCTCTGTCTCTCTGTCTCTCTGTCTCTCTGTCTCTGTCTCTCTGTCTCTGTCTCTCTGTCTCTGTCTCTGACTCTGAAAGTGCCCCTATATCTGTCGCTATCCTTGTCTCTGCCTGTGTCTCTGTCTCTGACTCGGAAAGTGCCCCTATATCTGTCGCTATCCTTGTCTCTGCCTATGTCTCTGTCTCTGCCTCTGTCTCTGTCTCTGTCTCAGTCTCTGTCTCTGAAAGTGCCCCTACATCTGTCGCCATCCTTATCAATGGCTCTGTCTCTGACACTGAATGTACCCCTATATCTGCCGCTATCCTTGTCACTGCCTGTGTCTCTGTCTCTGTCTCTGTCTCTGTCTCTGAAAGTGCCCCTATATCTGTCGCTATCCTTGTCTCTGCCTGTGTCTCTGTCTCTGTCTCTGTCACTGTCTCTGTCTCTGCCTCCGAAAGTGCCCCTATATCTGTCGCTATCCTTGTCTCTGCCTGTGTCTCTGTCTCTGACTCTGACTCTCTGTCTCTTTGTCTTTCTGTCTCTCTGTCTCCCTGTCTCTCTGTCTCCCTGTCCCTCTGTCTCCCTGTCTCTCTGTCTCCCTGTCTCTCTGTCTCCCTGTCTCTCTGTCTCCCTGTATCTCTGTCTCCCTGTCTCTCTGTCTCCCTGTCTCTCTGTCTCCTTGTCTCTCTGTCTCCATGTCTCTCTGTCTCCCTGTCTCTCTGTCTCCCTGTCTCCCTGTCTCTCTGTCTCTCTGTCTGTCTGTCTCCCTGTCTCTCTGTCTCCCTGTCTCTCTGTCTCCTTGTCTCTCTGTCTCCATGTCTCTCTGTCTCCCTGTCTCTCTGTCTCCCTGTCTCCCTGTCTCTCTGTCTCTCTGTCTGTCTGTCTCTCTGTCTCTCTGTTTCTCTGTCTCTCTGTCTCTCTGTCTCTCTGTCTCTCTGTCTCTCTGTCTCTCTGTCTCTCTGTCTCTCTGTCTCTCTGTCTCTCTGTCTCTCTGTCTCTCTGTCTCTCTGTCTCTCTGTCTCTCTGTCTCCCTGTCTCCCTGTCTCTCTGTCTCTCTGTCTGTCTGTCTCCCTGTCTCTCTGTCTCCCTGTCTCTCTGTCTCCTTGTCTCTCTGTCTCCATGTCTCTCTGTCTCCCTGTCTCTCTGTCTCCCTGTCTAACTGTCTCTCTGTCTCTCTGTCTGTCTGTCTCTCTGTTTCTCTGTCTCTCTGTCTCTCTGTCTCTCTGTCTCTCTGTCTCTCTGTCTCTCTGTCTCTCTGTCTCTCTGTCTCTCTGTCTCTCTGTCTCTCTGTCTCTCTGTCTCTCTGTCTCTCTGTCTCTCTGTCTCTCTGTCTCTCTGTCTCTCTGTCTCTGTGTCTCCGTCTCTGTCACTGTCTCTGTCTCCGCCTCCGAAAGTGCCCCTATATCTGTCGCCATCCTTGTCAATGTCTCCATCTCTGACACTGAATGTGCC
Organism: Megachile ligniseca; assembly: GCA_945859555.1. Classification (NCBI taxonomy): domain Eukaryota; kingdom Metazoa; phylum Arthropoda; class Insecta; order Hymenoptera; family Megachilidae; genus Megachile; species Megachile ligniseca. Next base: position 551,905 of record OX243790.1, read on the forward strand.
CCTATATCTGTCGCTATCCTTGTCTCTGCCTGTGTCTCTGTCTCTGTCTCTGAAAGTGCCCCTATATCTGTCGCTATCCTTGTCTCTGCCTGTGTCTCTGTCTCTGTCTCTGAAAGTGCCCCTATATCTGTCGCTATCCTTGTCTCTGCCTGTGTCTCTGTCTCTGTCTCTGTCACTGTCTCTGTCTCTGCCTCCGAAAGTGCCCCTATATCTGTCGCTATCCTTGTCTCTGCCTGTGTCTCTGTCTCTGTCTCTGTCTCTGTCTCTGTCTCTGTCTCTGTCTCTGTCTCTGTCTCTGTCTCTGTCTCTGTCTCTGTCTCTGTCTCTGTCTCTGTCTCTGTCTCTGTCTCTGTCTCTGTCTCTGTCTCTGTCTCTGTCTCTGTCTCTGTCTCTGTCTCTGTCTCTGTCTCTGTCTCTGTCTCTGTCTCTGTCTCTGTCTCTGTCTCTGTCTCTGTCTCTGTCTCTGTCTCTGTCTCTGTCTCTGTCTCTGTCTCTGTCTCTGTCTCTGTCTCTGTCTCTGTCTCTGTCTCTGTCTCTGTCTCTGTCTCTGTCTCTGTCTCTGTCTCTGTCTCTGTCTCTGTCTCTGTCTCTGTCTCTGTCTCTGTCTCTGTCTCTGTCTCTGTCTCTGTCTCTGTCTCTGTCTCTGTCTCTGTCTCTGTCTCTGTCTCTGTCTCTGTCTCTGTCTCTGTCTCTGTCTCTGTCTCTGTCTCTGTCTCTGTCTCTGTCTCTGTCTCTGACTCTGAATGTGCCCCTATATCTATCACTATCCTTGTCTCTGCCTGTGTCTCCGTCGCTGTCTCTGTCTCTGTCTCTGTCTCTGACTCTCTGTCTCTCTGTCTCTCTGTCTCTCTGTCTCCCCATCTCTCTGTCTCCCTGTCTCTCTGTCTATCTGTCTCTCTGTCTCTCTGTCTCTCTGTCTCTCTGTCTCTCTGTCTCTCTGTCTCTCTGTCTCACTGTCTCTCTGTCTCTCTGTCTCTCTGTCTCTCTGTCTCTCTGTCTCTCTGTCTCTCTGTCTCTCTGTCTCTCTGTCTCTCTGTCTCTCTGGCTCTCTGTCTCTCTGTCTCTCTGTCTCTGTGTCTCCGTCTCTGTCACTGTCTCTGTCTCCGCTTCCGAAAGTGCCCCTATATCTGTCGCCATCCTTGTCAATGTCTCTGTCTCTGACTCTGAGTGTGCCCCTATATCTGTCGCTATCCTTGTCTCTGCCTGTGTCTCTGCCACTGTCTCTGTCTCCGCCTCCGAAAGTGCCCCTATATCTGTCGCCATCCTTGTCAATGTCTCTGTCTCTGACTCTGAATGTGCCCCTATATCTGTCGCTATCCTTGTCTCTGCCTGTGTCTCTGTCTCCGTTTCTGTCTCTGTCTCTCTGTCTCTCTGTCTCTCTGTCTCTCTGTCTCTCTGTCTCTCTGTCTCTCTGTCTCTCTGTCTCTCTGTCTCTCTGTCTCTCTGTCTCTCTGTCTCTGTCTCTCTGTCTCTGTCTCTCTGTCTCTGTCTCTCTGTCTCTCTGTCTCTCTGTCTCTCTGTCTCTGTCTCTCTGTCTCTCTGTCTCTCTGTCTCTCTGTCTCTGTCTCTCTGTCTCTCTGTCTCTCTGTCTCTCTGTCTCTGTCTCTCTGTCTCTGTCTCTCTGTCTCTGTCTCTCTGTCTCTGTCTCTCTGTCTCTGTCTCTCTGTCTCTGTCTCTGACTCTGAAAGTGCCCCTATATCTGTCGCTATCCTTGTCTCTGCCTGTGTCTCTGTCTCTGACTCGGAAAGTGCCCCTATATCTGTCGCTATCCTTGTCTCTGCCTATGTCTCTGTCTCTGCCTCTGTCTCTGTCTCTGTCTCAGTCTCTGTCTCTGAAAGTGCCCCTACATCTGTCGCCATCCTTATCAATGGCTCTGTCTCTGACACTGAATGTACCCCTATATCTGCCGCTATCCTTGTCACTGCCTGTGTCTCTGTCTCTGTCTCTGTCTCTGTCTCTGAAAGTGCCCCTATATCTGTCGCTATCCTTGTCTCTGCCTGTGTCTCTGTCTCTGTCTCTGTCACTGTCTCTGTCTCTGCCTCCGAAAGTGCCCCTATATCTGTCGCTATCCTTGTCTCTGCCTGTGTCTCTGTCTCTGACTCTGACTCTCTGTCTCTTTGTCTTTCTGTCTCTCTGTCTCCCTGTCTCTCTGTCTCCCTGTCCCTCTGTCTCCCTGTCTCTCTGTCTCCCTGTCTCTCTGTCTCCCTGTCTCTCTGTCTCCCTGTCTCTCTGTCTCCCTGTCTCTCTGTCTCCTTGTCTCTCTGTCTCCATGTCTCTCTGTCTCCCTGTCTCTCTGTCTCCCTGTCTCCCTGTCTCTCTGTCTCTTTGTCTGTCTGTCTCCCTGTCTCTCTGTCTCCCTGTCTCTCTGTCTCCTTGTCTCTCTGTCTCCATGTCTCTCTGTCTCCCTGTCTCTCTGTCTCCCTGTCTCCCTGTCTCTCTGTCTCTCTGTCTGTCTGTCTCTCTGTCTCTCTGTCTCTCTGTCTCTCTGTCTCTCTGTCTCTCTGTCTCTCTGTCTCTCTGTCTCTCTGTCTCTCTGTCTCTCTGTCTCTCTGTCTCTCTGTCTCTCTGTCTCTCTGTCTCTCTGTCTCTCTGTCTCTCTGTCTCTCTGTCTCTCTGTCTCTGTGTCTCCGTCTCTGTCACTGTCTCTGTCTCCGCCTCCGAAAGTGCCCCTATATCTGTCGCTATCCTTGTCAATGTCTCCATCTCTGACACTGAATGTGCCCCTATATCGGTCGCTATCCTTGTCTCTGCCTGTGTCTCTGTCTCTGTCTCTGAAAGTGCCCCTATATCTGTCGCTATCCTTGTCTCTGCCTGTGTCTCTGTCTCTGTCTCTGTCTCTGTCACTGTCTCTGTCTCTGCCTCCGAAAGTGCCCCTATATCTGTCGCTATCCTTGTCTCTGCCTGTGTCTCTGTCTCTGTCTCTGTCTCTGCCTCCGAAAGTGACCCTATATCTGTCGCCATCCTTGTCAATGTCTTTGTCTCTCCCTCCGCATGTGCCCCTATATCTGTCGCCATCCTTGTCTATGTCTCTGTCTCTGACACTGAATGTGCCCCTATATCTGTCGCTATCCTTGTCTCTGCCTGTGTCTCTGTCTC
>OX243790.1:560000-590000 GCA_945859555.1 Megachile ligniseca
TGTCTCTCTGTCTCTCTGTCTCTCTGTCTCTCTGTCTCTCTGTCACTCTGTCTCTCCGTCTCTTCGTCTCTCCGTCTCTCCGTCTCTCTGTCTCTCTGTCTCTCTGTCTCTCTGTCTCTCTGTCTCTCTGTCTCTCTGTCTCTCTGTCTCTCTGTCTCTCTGTCTCTCTGTCTCTCTGTCTCTCTGTCTCTCTGTCTCTCTGTCTCTCTGTCTCTCTGTCTCTCTGTCTCTCTGTCTCTCTGGCTCTCTGTCTCTCTGTCTCTCTGTCTCTGTCTCTCTGTCTCTCTGTCTCTGTGTCTCCGTCTCTGTCACTGTCTCTGTCTCCGCCTCCGAAAGTGCCCCTATATCTGTCGCCATCCTTGTCAATGTCTCTGTCTCTGACACTGAATGTACCCCTATATCTGCCGCTATCCTTGTCACTGCCTGTGTCTCTGTCTCTGTCTCTGTCTCTGTCTCTGAAAGTGCCCCTATATCTGTCGCTATCCTTGTCTCTGCCTGTGTCTCTGTCTCTGTCTCTGTCACTGTCTCTGTCTCTGCCTCCGAAAGTGCCCCTATATCTGTCGCTATCCTTGTCTCTGCCTGTGTCTCTGTCTCTGACTCTGACTCTCTGTCTCTTTGTCTTTCTGTCTCTCTGTCTCCCTGTCTCTCTGTCTCCCTGTCCCTCTGTCTCCCTGTCTCTCTGTCTCCCTGTCTCTCTGTCTCCCTGTCTCTCTGTCTCCCTGTCTCTCTGTCTCCCTGTCTCTCTGTCTCCCTGTCTCTCTGTCTCCTTGTCTCTCTGTCTCCATGTCTCTCTGTCTCCCTGTCTCTCTGTCTCCCTGTCTCCCTGTCTCTCTGTCTCTTTGTCTGTCTGTCTCCCTGTCTCTCTGTCTCCCTGTCTCTCTGTCTCCTTGTCTCTCTGTCTCCATGTCTCTCTGTCTCCCTGTCTCTCTGTCTCCCTGTCTCCCTGTCTCTCTGTCTCTCTGTCTGTCTGTCTCTCTGTCTCTCTGTCTCTCTGTCTCTCTGTCTCTCTGTCTCTCTGTCTCTCTGTCTCTCTGTCTCTCTGTCTCTCTGTCTCTCTGTCTCTCTGTCTCTCTCTCTGTCTCTCTGTCTCTCTGTCTCTCTGTCTCTCTGTCTCTCTGTCTCTCTGTCTCTGTGTCTCCGTCTCTGTCTCTGTCTCTGTCTCTGTCTCTGTCTCTGTCTCTGTCTCTGTCTCTGTCTCTGTCTCTGTCTCTGTCTCTGTCTCTGTCTCTGTCTCTGTCTCTGTCTCTGTCTCTGTCTCTGTCTCTGTCTCTGTCTCTGTCTCTGTCTCTGTCTCTGTCTCTGTCTCTGTCTCTGTCTCTGTCTCTGTCTCTGTCTCTGTCTCTGTCTCTGTCTCTGTCTCTGTCTCTGTCTCTGTCTCTGTCTCTGTCTCTGTCTCTGTCTCTGTCTCTGTCTCTGTCTCTGTCTCTGTCTCTGTCTCTGTCTCTGTCTCTGTCTCTGTCTCTGTCTCTGTCTCTGTCTCTGTCTCTGTCTCTGTCTCTGTCTCTGTCTCTGTCTCTGTCTCTGTCTCTGTCTCTGTCTCTGTCTCTGTCTCTGTCTCTGTCTCTGTCTCTGTCTCTGAAAGTGCCCCTACATCTGTCGCCATCCTTATCAATGGCTCTGTCTCTGACACTGAATGTACCCCTATATCTGCCGCTATCCTTGTCTCTGCCTGTGTCTCTGTCTCTGACTCTGAATGTGCCCCTATATCTGTCGCTATCCTTGTCTCTGCCTGTGTCTATGTCTCTGACTCTGAATGTGCCCCTATATCCGCCGCTATCCTTGTCTCTGCCTGTGTCTCTGTCTCTGTCTCTGTCTCTGTCTCTGAAAGTGCCCCTATATCTGTCGCTATCCTTGTCTCTGCCTGTGTCTCTGTCTCTGTCTCTGTCACTGTCTCTGTCTCTGCCTCCGAAAGTGCCCCTATATCTGTCGCCATCCTTGTCAATGTCTTTGTCTCTGCCTCCGACTGTGCCCCTATATCGGTCGCCATCCTTGTCAATGTCTCTGTCTCTGTCTCTGTCTCTGTCTCTGCCTCCGAAGGTGCCCCTATATCTGTCGCCATCCTTATCAATGTCTCCATCTCTGACACAGAATGTGCCCCTATATCTGCCGCTATCCTTGTCTCTGCCTGTGTCTCTGTCTCTGACTCTGAATGTGCCCCTATATCTGTCGCTATCATTGTCTCTGCCTGTGTCTCTGTCTCGGACTCTGACCCTATATCTGCCGCTATCCTTGTCTCTGCCTGTGTCTCTGTCTCCGTTTCTGTCTCTGTCTCTGAAAGTGCCCCTATATCTGTCGCTATCCTTGTCTCTGCCTGTGTCTCTGTCTCTGTCTCTGTCTCTGTCTCTGTCTCTGAAAGTGCCCCTATATCTGCCGCTATCCTTGTCTCTGCCTGTGTCTCTGTCTCTGTCTCTGTCACTGTCTCTGTCTCTGCCTCCGAAAGTGCCCCTATATCTGTCGCTATCCTTGTCTCTGCCTGTGTCTCTGTCTCTGACTCTGAATGTGCCCCTATATCTATCACTATCCTTGTCTCTGCCTGTGTCTCCGTCGCTGTCTCTGTCTCTGTCTCTGTCTCTGTCTCTGACTCTCTGTCTCTCTGTCTTTCTGTCTTTCTGTCTCTCTGTCTCCCTGTCTCTCTGTCTCCCTGTATCTCTGTCTCCCTGTCTCTCTGTCTCTCTGTCTCTCTGTCTCTCTGTCTCTCTGTCTCTCTGTCTCTCTGTCTCTCTGTCTCTCTGTCTCTCTGTCTCTCTGTCTCTCTGTCTCTCTGTCTCTCTGTCTCTCTGTCTCTCTGTCTCTCTGTCTCGCTGTCTCTGTCTCTGTCTCTGTCTCTGTCTCTGTCTCTGTCTCTGTCTCTGTCTCTGTCTCTGTCTCTGTCTCTGTCTCTGTCTCTGTCTCTGTCTCTGTCTCTGTCTCTGTCTCTGTCTCTGTCTCTGTCTCTGTCTCTGTCTCTGTCTCTGTCTCTGTCTCTGTCTCTGTCTCTGTCTCTGTCTCTGTCTCTGACTCTGAAAGTGCCCCTATATCTGTCGCTACCCTTCTCTCTGCCTGTGTATCTGTCTCTGACTCTGAAAGTGCCCCTACATCTGTCGCTATCCTTGTCTCTGCCTGTGTCTCTGTCTCTGACTCTGAAAGTGCCCCTATATCTGTCGCCATCCTTGTCAATGTCTCTGTCTCTGTCTCTGCCTCTGTCTCTGTCTCTGTCTCTGTCTCTGTCTCTGTCTCTGTCTCCGTCTTTGTCTCTGTCTCTGTCTCTGCCTGTGTCTCTGTCTTTGTATCTGTCTCTGTCTCTGTCTCTGTCTCTGTCTCTGTCTCTGTCTCTGAAAGTGCCCCTACATCTGTCGCCATCCTTATCAATGGCTCTGTCTCTGACACTGAATGTACCCCTATATCTGCCGCTATCCTTGTCTCTGCCTGTGTCTCTGTCTCTGACTCTGAATGTGCCCCTATATCTGTCGCTATCCTTGTCTCTGCCTGTGTCTCTGTCTCTGACTCTGAATGTGCCCCTATATCTGCCGCTATCCTTGTCTCTGCCTGTGTCTCTGTCTCTGTCTCTGTCTCTGTCTCTGAAAGTGCCCCTATATCTGTCGCTATCCTTGTCTCTGCCTGTGTCTCTGTCTCTGTCTCTGTCTCTGTCTCTGAAAGTGCCCCTATATTTGTCGCTATCCTTGTCTCTGCCTGTGTCTCCGTCGCTGTCTCTGTCTCTGTCTCTGTCTCTGACTCTCTGTCTCTCTGTCTCTCTGTCTCTCTGTCTCTCTGTCTCTCTGTCTCTCTGTCTCTCTGTCTCTCTGTCTCTCTGTCTCACTGTCTCTCTGTCTCTCTGTCTCTCTGTCTCTCTGTCTCTCTGTCTCTCTGTCTCTCTGTCTCTCTGTCTCTCTGTCTCTCTGTCTCTCTGGCTCTCTGTCTCTCTGTCTCTCTGTCTCTGTGTCTCCGTCTCTGTCACTGTCTCTGTCTCCGCTTCCGAAAGTGCCCCTATATCTGTCGCCATCCTTGTCAATGTCTCTGTCTCTGACTCTGAGTGTGCCCCTATATCTGTCGCTATCCTTGTCTCTGCCTGTGTCTCTGCCACTGTCTCTGTCTCCGCCTCCGAAAGTGCCCCTATATCTGTCGCCATCCTTGTCAATGTCTCTGTCTCTGACTCTGAATGTGCCCCTATATCTGTCGCTATCCTTGTCTCTGCCTGTGTCTCTGTCTCCGTTTCTGTCTCTGTCTCTCTGTCTCTCTGTCTCTCTGTCTCTCTGTCTCTCTGTCTCTCTGTCTCTCTGTCTCTCTGTCTCTCTGTCTCTCTGTCTCTCTGTCTCTCTGTCTCTCTGTCTCTCTGTCTCTCTGTCTCTCTGTCTCTCTGTCTCTCTGTCTCTCTGTCTCTCTGTCTCTCTGTCTCTCTGTCTCTCTGTCTCTGTCTCTCTGTCTCTGTCTCTCTGTCTCTGTCTCTGTCTCTCTGTCTCTCTGTCTCTCTGTCTCTCTGTCTCTGTCTCTCTGTCTCTCTGTCTCTCTGTCTCTCTGTCTCTGTCTCTCTGTCTCTCTGTCTCTCTGTCTCTCTGTCTCTGTCTCTCTGTCTCTGTCTCTCTGTCTCTGTCTCTCTGTCTCTGTCTCTCTGTCTCTGTCTCTCTGTCTCTGTCTCTGACTCTGAAAGTGCCCCTATATCTGTCGCTATCCTTGTCTCTGCCTGTGTCTCTGTCTCTGACTCGGAAAGTGCCCCTATATCTGTCGCTATCCTTGTCTCTGCCTATGTCTCTGTCTCTGCCTCTGTCTCTGTCTCTGTCTCAGTCTCTGTCTCTGAAAGTGCCCCTACATCTGTCGCCATCCTTATCAATGGCTCTGTCTCTGACACTGAATGTACCCCTATATCTGCCGCTATCCTTGTCACTGCCTGTGTCTCTGTCTCTGTCTCTGTCTCTGTCTCTGAAAGTGCCCCTATATCTGTCGCTATCCTTGTCTCTGCCTGTGTCTCTGTCTCTGTCTCTGTCACTGTCTCTGTCTCTGCCTCCGAAAGTGCCCCTATATCTGTCGCTATCCTTGTCTCTGCCTGTGTCTCTGTCTCTGACTCTGACTCTCTGTCTCTTTGTCTTTCTGTCTCTCTGTCTCCCTGTCTCTCTGTCTCCCTGTCCCTCTGTCTCCCTGTCTCTCTGTCTCCCTGTCTCTCTGTCTCCCTGTCTCTCTGTCTCCCTGTCTCTCTGTCTCCCTGTCTCTCTGTCTCCCTGTCTCTCTGTCTCCTTGTCTCTCTGTCTCCATGTCTCTCTGTCTCCCTGTCTCTCTGTCTCCCTGTCTCCCTGTCTCTCTGTCTCTTTGTCTGTCTGTCTCCCTGTCTCTCTGTCTCCCTGTCTCTCTGTCTCCTTGTCTCTCTGTCTCCATGTCTCTCTGTCTCCCTGTCTCTCTGTCTCCCTGTCTCCCTGTCTCTCTGTCTCTCTGTCTGTCTGTCTCTCTGTCTCTCTGTCTCTCTGTCTCTCTGTCTCTCTGTCTCTCTGTCTCTCTGTCTCTCTGTCTCTCTGTCTCTCTGTCTCTCTGTCTCTCTGTCTCTCTGTCTCTCTGTCTCTCTGTCTCTCTGTCTCTCTGTCTCTCTGTCTCTGTGTCTCCGTCTCTGTCACTGTCTCTGTCTCCGCCTCCGAAAGTGCCCCTATATCTGTCGCTATCCTTGTCAATGTCTCCATCTCTGACACTGAATGTGCCCCTATATCGGTCGCTATCCTTGTCTCTGCCTGTGTCTCTGTCTCTGTCTCTGAAAGTGCCCCTATATCTGTCGCTATCCTTGTCTCTGCCTGTGTCTCTGTCTCTGTCTCTGTCTCTGTCACTGTCTCTGTCTCTGCCTCCGAAAGTGCCCCTATATCTGTCGCTATCCTTGTCTCTGCCTGTGTCTCTGTCTCTGTCTCTGTCTCTGCCTCCGAAAGTGCCCCTATATCTGTCGCCATCCTTGTCAATGTCTTTGTCTCTCCCTCCGCATGTGCCCCTATATCTGTCGCCATCCTTGTCTATGTCTCTGTCTCTGACACTGAATGTGCCCCTATATCTGTCGCTATCCTTGTCTCTGCCTGTGTCTCTGTCTCTGTCTCTGTCTCTGTCTCTGTATCTGTCTCTGTCTCTGTCTCTGTCTCTGTCTCTGTCTCTGTCTTTGTCTCTGTCTCTGTCTCTGTCTCTGTTTCTGTCTCTGTCTCTGTCTCTGCCTCCGAAGGTGCCCCTATATCTGTCGCCATCCTTATCAATGTCTCCGTCTCTGACACTGAATGTGCCCCTATATCTGTCGCTATCCTTGTCTCTGCCTGTGTCTCTGTCTCTGTCTCTGTCTCTGTCTCTGTCTCTGTCTCTGTCTCTGTCTCTGTCTCTGTCTCTGTCTCTGCCTCTGTCTCTGTCTCTGTCTCTGTCTCTGTCTCTGTCTCTGTCTCTGTCTCTGTCTCTGTCTCTGTCTCTGTCTCTGTCTCTGTCTCTGTCTCTGTCTCTGTCTCTGTCTCTGTCTCTGTCTCTGTCTCTGTCTCTGTCTCTGTCTCTGTCTCTGTCTCTGTCTCTGTCTCTGTCTCTGTCTCTGTCTCTGTCTCTGTCTCTGTCTCTGTCTCTGTCTCTGTCTCTGTCTCTGTCTCTGTCTCTGTCTCTGTCTCTGTCTCTGTCTCTGTCTCTGTCTCTGTCTCTGTCTCTGTCTCTGTCTCTGTCTCTGTCTCTGTCTCTGTCTCTGTCTCTGTCTCTGTCTCTGTCTCTGTCTCTGTCTCTGTCTCTGTCTCTGTCTCTGTCTCTGTCTCTGTCTCTGTCTCTGTCTCTGTCTCTGTCTCTGTCTCTGTCTCTGTCTCTGTCTCTGTCTCTGTCTCTGTCTCTGTCTCTGTCTCTGTCTCTGTCTCTGTCTCTGTCTCTGCCTCTGCCTCTGCCTCTGCCTCTGCCTCTGTCTCTGTCTCTGTCTCTGTCTCTGTCTCTGTCTCTGTCTCTGTCTCTGTCTCTGTCTCTGTCTCTGTCTCTGTCTCTGTCTCTGTCTCTGTCTCTGTCTCTGTCTCTGTCTCTGTCTCTGTCTCTGTCTCTGTCTCTGTCTCTGTCTCTGTCTCTGTCTCTGTCTCTGTCTCTGTCTCTGTCTCTGTCTCTGTCTCTGTCTCTGTCTCTGTCTCTGTCTCTGTCTCTGTCTCTGTCTCTGTCTCTGTCTCTGTCTCTGTCTCTGTCTCTGTCTCTGTCTCTGTCTCTGTCTCTGTCTCTGTCTCTGTCTCTGTCTCTGTCTCTGTCTCTGTCTCTGTCTCTGTCTCTGTCTCTGTCTCTGTCTCTGTCTCTGTCTCTGTCTCTGTCTCTGTCTCTGTCTCTGTCTCTGTCTCTGTCTCTGTCTCTGTCTCTGTCTCTGTCTCTGTCTCTGTCTCTGTCTCTGTCTCTGTCTCTGTCTCTGTCTCTGTCTCTGTCTCTGTCTCTGTCTCTGTCTCTGTCTCTGTCTCTGTCTCTGTCTCTGTCTCTGTCTCTGTCTCTGTCTCTGTCTCTGTCTCTGTCTCTGTCTCTGTCTCTGTCTCTGTCTCTGTCTCTGTCTCTGTCTCTGTCTCTGTCTCTGTCTCTGTCTCTGTCTCTGTCTCTGTCTCTGTCTCTGTCTCTGTCTCTGTCTCTGTCTCTGTCTCTGTCTCTGTCTCTGTCTCTGTCTCTGTCTCTGTCTCTGTCTCTGTCTCTGTCTCTGTCTCTGTCTCTGTCTCTGTCTCTGTCTCTGTCTCTGTCTCTGTCTCTGTCTCTGTCTCTGTCTCTGTCTCTGTCTCTGTCTCTGTCTCTGTCTCTGTCTCTGTCTCTGTCTCTGTCTCTGTCTCTGTCTCTGTCTCTGTCTCTGTCTCTGTCTCTGTCTCTGTCTCTGTCTCTGTCTCTGTCTCTGTCTCTGTCTCTGTCTCTGTCTCTGTCTCTGTCTCTGTCTCTGTCTCTGTCTCTGTCTCTGTCTCTGTCTCTGTCTCTGTCTCTGTCTCTGTCTCTGTCTCTGTCTCTGTCTCTGTCTCTGTCTCTGTCTCTGTCTCTGTCTCTGTCTCTGTCTCTGTCTCTGTCTCTGTCTCTGTCTCTGTCTCTGTCTCTGTCTCTGTCTCTGTCTCTGTCTCTGTCTCTGCCTCTCTCTGTCTCTGTCTCTGTCTCTGTCTCTGCCTCCGAAGGTGCCCCTATATCTGTCGCCATCCTTATCAATGTCTCTGTCTCTGACTCTGAATGTGCCCCTATATCTGTCGCTATCCTTGTCTCTGCCTGTGTCTCTGTCTCTGACTCTGAATGTGCCCCTATATCTGTCGCCATCCTTGTCAATGTCTCTGTCTCTGACTCTGAACGTGCCCCTATATCTGTCGCTATCCTTGTCTCTGCCTGTGTCTCTGTCTCTGACTCTGAATGTGCCCCTATATCTGTCGCCATCCTTGTCAATGTCTCTGTCTCTGACTCTGAGTGTGCCCCTATATCTGTCGCTATCCTTGTCTCTGCCTGTGTCTCTGTCACTGTCTCTGTCTCCGCCTCCGAAAGTGCCCCTATATCTGTCGCCATCCTTGTCAATGTCTCTGTCTCTGACTCTGAATGTGCCCCTATATCTGTCGCTATCCTTGTCTCTGCCTCTGTCTCTGTCTCCGTTTCTGTCTCTGTCTCTCTGTCTTTGTCTCTCTGTCTCTCTGTCTCTCTGTCTCTCTGTCTCTCTGTCTCTCTGTCTCTCTGTCTCTCTGTCTCTCTGTCTCTCTGTCTCTGTCTCTCTGTCTCTCTGTCTCTCTGTCTCTCTGTCTCTCTGTCTCTCTGTCTCTCTGTCTCTCTGTCTCTCTGTCTCTCTGTCTCTCTGTCTCTCTGTCTCTGTCTCTCTGTCTCTCTGTCTCTCTGTCCCTCTGTCTCTCTGTCTCTGTCTCTCTGTCTCTCTGTCCCTTTGTCTCTCTGTCTCTGTCCCTCTGTCTCTGTCTCTCTGTCTCTGTCTCTCTGTCTCTCTGTCTCTCTGTCTCTCTGTCTCTCTGTCTCTCTGTCTCTCTGTCTCTCTGTCTCTCTGTCTCTCTGTCTCTGCGTCTCCGTCTCTGTCACTGTCTCTGTCTCCGCCTCCGAAAGTGCCCCTATATCTGTCGCCATCCTTGTCAATGTCTCTGTCTCTGACTCTGAGTGTGCCCCTATATCTGTCGCTATCCTTGTCTCTGTCACTGTCTCTGTCTCCGCCTCCGAAAGTGCCCCTATATCTGTCGCCATCCTTGTCAATGTCTCTGTCTCTGACTCTGAATGTGCCCCTATATCTGTCGCTATCCTTGTCTCTGCCTGTCTCTGTCTCCGTTTCTGTCTCTGTCTCTCTGTCTCTGTCTCTCTGTCTCTCTGTCTCTCTGTCTCTCTGTCTCTCTGTCTCTCTGTCTCTCTGTCTCTCTGTCTCTGTCTCTCTGTCTCTGTCTCTCTGTCTCTCTGTCTCTCTGTCTCTGTCTCTCTGTCTCTCTGTCTCTCTGTCTCTCTGTCTCTCTGTCTCTGTCTCTCTGTCTTTGTCTCTAACTCTGAAAGTGCCCCTATATCTGTCGCTATCCTTGTCTCTGCCTGTGTCTCTGTCTCTGACTCGGAAAGTGCCCCTATATCTGTCGCTATCCTTGTCTCTGCCTATGTCTCTGTCTCTGCCTCTGCCTATGTCTCTGTCTCTGCCTCTGTCTCTGTCTCTGTCTCAGTCTCTGTCTCCGTCTTTGTCTCTGTCTCTGTCTCTGCCTGTGTCTCTGTCTCTGTCTCTGTCTCTGTCTCTGTCTCTGTCTCTGTCTCTGTCTCCGTCTTTGTCTCTGTCTCTGTCTCTGCCTGTGTCTCTGTCTCTGTCTCTGTCTCTGTCTCTGTCTCTGTCTCTGTCTCTGTCTCTGTCTCTGTCTCTGTCTCTGTCTCTGTCTCTGTCTCTGTCTCTGTCTCTGTCTCTGTCTCTGTCTCTGTCTCTGTCTCTGTCTCTGTCTCTGTCTCTGTCTCTGTCTCTGTCTCTGTCTCTGTCTCTGTCTCTGTCTCTGTCTCTGTCTCTGTCTCTGTCTCTGTCTCTGTCTCTGTCTCTGTCTCTGTCTCTGTCTCTGTCTCTGTCTCTGTCTCTGTCTCTGTCTCTGTCTCTGTCTCTGTCTCTGTCTCTGTCTCTGTCTCTGTCTCTGTCTCTGTCTCTGTCTCTGTCTCTGTCTCTGTCTCTGTCTCTGTCTCTGTCTCTGTCTCTGTCTCTGTCTCTGTCTCTGTCTCTGTCTCTGTCTCTGTCTCTGTCTCTGTCTCTGTCTCTGTCTCTGTCTCTGTCTCTGTCTCTGTCTCTGTCTCTGTCTCTGTCTCTGTCTCTGTCTCTGTCTCTGTCTCTGTCTCTGTCTCTGTCTCTGTCTCTGTCTCTGTCTCTGTCTCTGTCTCTGTCTCTGTCTCTGTCTCTGTCTCTGTCTCTGTCTCTGTCTCTGTCTCTGTCTCTGTCTCTGTCTCTGTCTCTGTCTCTGTCTCTGTCTCTGTCTCTGTCTCTGTCTCTGTCTCTGTCTCTGTCTCTGTCTCTGTCTCTGTCTCTGTCTCTGTCTCTGTCTCTGTCTCTGTCTCTGTCTCTGTCTCTGTCTCTGTCTCTGTCTCTGTCTCTGTCTCTGTCTCTGTCTCTGTCTCTGTCTCTGTCTCTGTCTCTGTCTCTGTCTCTGTCTCTGTCTCTGTCTCTGTCTCTGTCTCTGTCTCTGTCTCTGTCTCTGTCACTGTCTCTGTCTCCGCCTCCGAAAGTGCCCCTATATCTGTCGCCATCCTTGTCAATGTCTCTGTCTCTGACTCTGAGTGTGCCCCTATATCTGTCGCTATCCTTGTCTCTGTCACTGTCTCTGTCTCCGCCTCCGAAAGTGCCCCTATATCTGTCGCCATCCTTGTCAATGTCTCTGTCTCTGACTCTGAATGTGCCCCTATATCTGTCGCTATCCTTGTCTCTGCCTGTCTCTGTCTCCGTTTCTGTCTCTGTCTCTCTGTCTCTGTCTCTCTGTCTCTCTGTCTCTCTGTCTCTCTGTCTCTCTGTCTCTCTGTCTCTCTGTCTCTCTGTCTCTCTGTCTCTGTCTCTCTGTCTCTGTCTCTCTGTCTCTCTGTCTCTCTGTCTCTCTGTCTCTGTCTCTCTGTCTCTCTGTCTCTCTGTCTCTCTGTCTCTCTGTCTCTGTCTCTCTGTCTTTGTCTCTGACTCTGAAAGTGCCCCTATATCTGTCGCTATCCTTGTCTCTGCCTGTGTCTCTGTCTCTGACTCGGAAAGTGCCCCTATATCTGTCGCTATCCTTGTCTCTGCCTATGTCTCTGTCTCTGCCTCTGTCTCTGTCTCTGTCTCAGTCTCTGTCTCCGTCTTTGTCTCTGTCTCTGTCTCTGCCTGTGTCTCTGTCTCTGTCTCTGTCTCTGTCTCTGTCTCTGTCTCTGTCTCTGTCTCCGTCTTTGTCTCTGTCTCTGTCTCTGCCTGTGTCTCTGTCTCTGTCTCTGTCTCTGTCTCTGTCTCTGTCTCTGTCTCTGTCTCTGTCTCTGTCTCTGTCTCTGTCTCTGTCTCTGTCTCTGTCTCTGTCTCTGTCTCTGTCTCTGTCTCTGTCTCTGTCTCTGTCTCTGTCTCTGTCTCTGTCTCTGTCTCTGTCTCTGTCTCTGTCTCTGTCTCTGTCTCTGTCTCTGTCTCTGTCTCTGTCTCTGTCTCTGTCTCTGTCTCTGTCTCTGTCTCTGTCTCTGTCTCTGTCTCTGTCTCTGTCTCTGTCTCTGTCTCTGTCTCTGTCTCTGTCTCTGTCTCTGTCTCTGTCTCTGTCTCTGTCTCTGTCTCTGTCTCTGTCTCTGTCTCTGTCTCTGTCTCTGTCTCTGTCTCTGTCTCTGTCTCTGTCTCTGTCTCTGTCTCTGTCTCTGTCTCTGTCTCTGTCTCTGTCTCTGTCTCTGTCTCTGTCTCTGTCTCTGTCTCTGTCTCTGTCTCTGTCTCTGTCTCTGTCTCTGTCTCTGTCTCTGTCTCTGTCTCTGTCTCTGTCTCTGTCTCTGTCTCTGTCTCTGACTCTGAAAGTGCCCCTATATCTGTCGCTACCCTTCTCTCTGCCTGTGTCTCTGTCTCTGACTCTGAAAGTGCCCCTATATCTGTCGCTATCCTTGTCTCTGCCTGTGTCTCTGTCTCTGACTCTGAAAGTGCCCCTATATCTGTCGCCATCCTTGTCAATGTCTCTGTCTCTGTCTCTGCCTCTGTCTCTGTCTCTGTCTCTGTCTCTGTCTCTGTCTCTGTCTCCGTTTTGTCTCTGTCTCTGTCTCTGCCTGTGTCTCTGTCTTTGTATCTGTCTCTGTCTCTGTCTCTGTCTCTGTCTCTGTCTCTGTCTCTGAAAGTGCCCCTACATCTGTCGCCATCCTTATCAATGGCTCTGTCTCTGACACTGAATGTACCCCTATATCTGCCGCTATCCTTGTCTCTGCCTGTGTCTCTGTCTCTGACTCTGAATGTGCCCCTATATCTGTCGCTATCCTTGTCTCTGCCTGTGTCTCTGTCTCTGTCTCTGTCTCTGTCTCTGAAAGTGCCCCTATATCTGTCGCTATCCTTGTCTCTGCCTGTGTCTCTGTCTCTGTCTCTGTCTCTGTCTCTGAAAGTGCCCCTATATCTGTCGCTATCCTTGTCTCTGCCTGTGTCTCTGTCTCTGTCTCTGTCACTGTCTCTGTCTCTGCCTCCGTAAGTGCCCCTATATCTGTCGCCATCCTTGTCAATGTCTTTGTCTCTGCCTCCGAATGTGCCCCTATATCTGTCGCCATCCTTGTCAATGTCTCTGTCTCTGTCTCTGTCTCTGCCCCCGAAGGTGCCCCTATATCTGTCGCCATCCTTATCAATGTCTCCATCTCTGACACTGAATGTGCCCCTATATCTGTCGCTATCCTTGTCTCTGCCTGTGTCTCTGTCTCTGTCTCTGTCTCTGTCTCTGTCTCTGTCTCTGTCTCTGTCTCTGTCTCTGTCTCTGTCTCTGTCTCTGTCTCTGTCTCTCTGTCTGTCTGTCTCTCTGTCTCTCTGTCTCTCTGTCTCTCTGTCTCTCTGTCTCTCTGTCTCTCTGTCTCTCTGTCTCTCTGTCTCTCTGTCTCTCTGTCTCTCTGTCTCTCTGTCTCTCTGTCTCTCTGTCTCTCTGTCTCTCTGTCTCTCTGTCTTTCTGTCTCTCTGTCTCTCTGTCTCTCTGTCTCTCTGGCTCTCTGTCTCTCTGTCTCTCTGTCTCTGTCTCTCTGTCTCTCTGTCTCTGTGTCTCAGTCTCTGTCACTGTCTCTGTCCCCGCCTCCGAAAGTGCCCCTATATCTGTCGCCATCCTTGTCAATGTCTCTGTCTCTGACTCTGAGTGTGCCCCTATATCTGTCGCTATCCTTGTCTCTGCCTGTGTCTCTGTCACTGTCTCTGTCTCCGCCTCCGAAAGTGCCCCTATATCTGTCGCCATCCTTGTCTCTGCCTGTGTCTCTGTCTCTGACTCGGAAAGTACCCCTACATCTGTCGCCATCCTTATCAATGGCTCTGTCTCTGACACTGAATGTACCCCTATATCTGCCGCTATCCTTGTCTCTGCCTGTGTCTCTGTCTCTGACTCTGAATGTGCCCCTATATCTGTCGCTATCCTTGTCTCTGCCTGTGTCTATGTCTCTGACTCTGAATGTGCCCCTATATCCGCCGCTATCCTTGTCTCTGCCTGTGTCTCTGTCTCTGTCTCTGTCTCTGTCTCTGAAAGTGCCCCTATATCTGTCGCTATCCTTGTCTCTGCCTGTGTCTCTGTCTCTGTCTCTGTCTCTGTCTCTGAAAGTGCCCCTATATCTGTCGCTATCCTTGTCTCTGCCTGTGTCTCTGTCTCTGTCTCTGTCACTGTCTCTGTCTCTGCCTCCGAAAGTGCCCCTATATCTGTCGCTATCCTTGTCTCTGCCTGTGTCTCTGTCTCTGACTCTGAATGTGCCCCTATATCTATCACTATCCTTGTCTCTGCCTGTGTCTCCGTCGCTGTCTCTGTCTCTGTCTCTGTCTCTGTCTCTGACTCTCTGTCTCTCTGTCTTTCTGTCTCTCTGTCTCCCTGTCTCTCTGTCTCCCTGTATCTCTGTCTCCCTGTCTCTCTGTCTCTCTGTCTCTCTGTCTCTCTGTCTCTCTGTCTCTCTGTCTCTCTGTCTCTCTGTCTCTCTGTCTCTCTGTCTCTCTGTCTCTCTGTCTCGCTGTCTCTGTCTCTGTCTCTGTCTCTGTCTCTGTCTCTGTCTCTGTCTCTGCCTCCGAAAGTGCCCCTATATCTGTCGCTATCCTTGTCTCTGCCTGTGTCTCTGTCTCTGACTCTGAATGTGCCCCTATATCTATCACTATCCTTGTCTCTGCCTGTGTCTCCGTCGCTGTCTCTGTCTCTGTCTCTGTCTCTGACTCTCTGTCTCTCTGTCTCTCTGTCTCTCTGTCTCTCTGTCTCTCTGTCTCCCTGTCTCTCTGTCTCCCTGTCTCTCTGTCTATCTGTCTCTCTGTCTCTCTGTCTCTCTGTCTCTCTGTCTCTCTGTCTCTCTGTCTCTCTGTCTCTCTGTCTCACTGTCTCTCTGTCTCTCTGTCTCTCTGTCTCTCTGTCTCTCTGTCTCTCTGTCTCTCTGTCTCTCTGTCTCTCTGTCTCTCTGTCTCTCTGGCTCTCTGTCTCTCTGTCTCTCTGTCTCTGTGTCTCCGTCTCTGTCACTGTCTCTGTCTCCGCTTCCGAAAGTGCCCCTATATCTGTCGCCATCCTTGTCAATGTCTCTGTCTCTGACTCTGAGTGTGCCCCTATATCTGTCGCTATCCTTGTCTCTGCCTGTGTCTCTGCCACTGTCTCTGTCTCCGCCTCCGAAAGTGCCCCTATATCTGTCGCCATCCTTGTCAATGTCTCTGTCTCTGACTCTGAATGTGCCCCTATATCTGTCGCTATCCTTGTCTCTGCCTGTGTCTCTGTCTCCGTTTCTGTCTCTGTCTCTCTGTCTCTCTGTCTCTCTGTCTCTCTGTCTCTCTGTCTCTCTGTCTCTCTGTCTCTCTGTCTCTCTGTCTCTCTGTCTCTCTGTCTCTCTGTCTCTCTGTCTCTCTGTCTCTCTGTCTCTCTGTCTCTCTGTCTCTCTGTCTCTCTGTCTCTCTGTCTCTGTCTCTCTGTCTCTGTCTCTCTGTCTCTGTCTCTCTGTCTCTCTGTCTCTCTGTCTCTCTGTCTCTGTCTCTCTGTCTCTCTGTCTCTCTGTCTCTCTGTCTCTGTCTCTCTGTCTCTCTGTCTCTCTGTCTCTCTGTCTCTGTCTCTCTGTCTCTGTCTCTCTGTCTCTGTCTCTCTGTCTCTGTCTCTCTGTCTCTGTCTCTGACTCTGAAAGTGCCCCTATATCTGTCGCTATCCTTGTCTCTGCCTGTGTCTCTGTCTCTGACTCGGAAAGTGCCCCTATATCTGTCGCTATCCTTGTCTCTGCCTATGTCTCTGTCTCTGCCTCTGTCTCTGTCTCTGTCTCAGTCTCTGTCTCTGAAAGTGCCCCTACATCTGTCGCCATCCTTATCAATGGCTCTGTCTCTGACACTGAATGTACCCCTATATCTGCCGCTATCCTTGTCACTGCCTGTGTCTCTGTCTCTGTCTCTGTCTCTGTCTCTGAAAGTGCCCCTATATCTGTCGCTATCCTTGTCTCTGCCTGTGTCTCTGTCTCTGTCTCTGTCACTGTCTCTGTCTCTGCCTCCGAAAGTGCCCCTATATCTGTCGCTATCCTTGTCTCTGCCTGTGTCTCTGTCTCTGACTCTGACTCTCTGTCTCTTTGTCTTTCTGTCTCTCTGTCTCCCTGTCTCTCTGTCTCCCTGTCCCTCTGTCTCCCTGTCTCTCTGTCTCCCTGTCTCTCTGTCTCCCTGTCTCTCTGTCTCCCTGTCTCTCTGTCTCCCTGTCTCTCTGTCTCCCTGTCTCTCTGTCTCCCTGTCTCTCTGTCTCCTTGTCTCTCTGTCTCCATGTCTCTCTGTCTCCCTGTCTCTCTGTCTCCCTGTCTCCCTGTCTCTCTGTCTCTTTGTCTGTCTGTCTCCCTGTCTCTCTGTCTCCCTGTCTCTCTGTCTCCTTGTCTCTCTGTCTCCATGTCTCTCTGTCTCCCTGTCTCTCTGTCTCCCTGTCTCCCTGTCTCTCTGTCTCTCTGTCTGTCTGTCTCTCTGTCTCTCTGTCTCTCTGTCTCTCTGTCTCTCTGTCTCTCTGTCTCTCTGTCTCTCTGTCTCTCTGTCTCTCTGTCTCTCTGTCTCTCTGTCTCTCTGTCTCTCTGTCTCTCTGTCTCTCTGTCTCTCTGTCTCTCTGTCTCTCTGTCTCTCTGTCTCTCTGTCTCTCTGTCTCTGTGTCTCCGTCTCTGTCACTGTCTCTGTCTCCGCCTCCGAAAGCGCCCCTATATCTGTCGCTATCCTTGTCAATGTCTCCATCTCTGACACTGAATGTGCCCCTATATCGGTCGCTATCCTTGTCTCTGCCTGTGTCTCTGTCTCTGTCTCTGAAAGTGCCCCTATATCTGTCGCTATCCTTGTCTCTGCCTGTGTCTCTGTCTCTGTCTCTGTCACTGTCTCTGTCTCTGCCTCCGAAAGTGCCCCTATATCTGTCGCTATCCTTGTCTCTGCCTGTGTCTCTGTCTCTGACTCTGTCTCTGCCTCCGAAAGTGCCCCTATATCTGTCGCCATCCTTGTCAATGTCTTTGTCTCTCCCTCCGCATGTGCCCCTATATCTGTCGCCATCCTTGTCTATGTCTCTGTCTCTGACACTGAATGTGCCCCTATATCTGTCGCTATCCTTGTCTCTGCCTGTGTCTCTGTCTCTGTCTCTGTCTCTGTCTCTGTATCTGTCTCTGTCTCTGTCTCTGTCTCTGTCTCTGTCTCTGTCTCTGTCTCTGTCTTTGTCTCTGTCTCTGTCTCTGTTTCTGTCTCTGCCTCTGTCTCTGCCTCCGAAGGTGCCCCTATATCTGTCGCCATCCTTATCAATGTCTCCATCTCTGACACTGAATGTGCCCCTATATCTGTCGCTATCCTTGTCTCTGCCTGTGTCTCTGTCTCTGTCTCTGTCTCTGTCTCTGTCTCTGTCTCTGTCTCTGTCTCTGTCTCTGTCTCTGTCTCTGTCTCTGTCTCTGTCTCTGTCTCTGTCTCTGTCTCTGTCTCTGTCTCTGTCTCTGTCTCTGTCTCTGTCTCTGTCTCTGTCTCTGTCTCTGTCTCTGTCTCTGTCTCTGTCTCTGTCTCTGTCTCTGTCTCTGTCTCTGTCTCTGTCTCTGTCTCTGTCTCTGTCTCTGTCTCTGTCTCTGTCTCTGTCTCTGTCTCTGTCTCTGTCTCTGTCTCTGTCTCTGTCTCTGTCTCTGTCTCTGTCTCTGTCTCTGTCTCTGCCTCTCTCTGTCTCTGTCTCTGTCTCTGTCTCTGCCTCCGAAGGTGCCCCTATATCTGTCGCCATCCTTATCAATGTCTCTGTCTCTGACTCTGAATGTGCCCCTATATCTGTCGCTATCCTTGTCTCTGCCTGTGTCTCTGTGTCTGACTCTGAATGTGCCCCTATATCTGTCGCCATCCTTGTCAATGTCTCTGTCTCTGACTCTGAACGTGCCCCTATATCTGTCGCTATCCTTGTCTCTGCCTGTGTCTCTGTCTCTGACTCTGAATGTGCCCCTATATCTGTCGCCATCCTTGTCAATGTCTCTGTCTCTGACTCTGAGTGTGCCCCTATATCTGTCGCTATCCTTGTCTCTGCCTGTGTCTCTGTCACTGTCTCTGTCTCCGCCTCCGAAAGTGCCCCTATATCTGTCGCCATCCTTGTCAATGTCTCTGTCTCTGACTCTGAATGTGCCCCTATATCTGTCGCTATCCTTGTCTCTGCCTCTGTCTCTGTCTCTCTGTCTTTGTCTCTCTGTCTCTCTGTCTCTCTGTCTCTCTGTCTCTCTGTCTCTCTGTCTCTCTGTCTCTCTGTCTCTCTGTCTCTCTGTCTCTCTGTCTCTCTGTCTCTCTGTCTCTCTGTCTCTCTGTCTCTCTGTCTCTGTCTCTCTGTCTCTCTGTCTCTCTGTCTCTCTGTCTCTCTGTCTCTGTCTCTCTGTCTCTCTGTCCCTTTGTCTCTCTGTCTCTGTCTCTCTGTCTCTGTCTCTCTGTCTCTGTCTCTCTGTCTCTGTGTCTCTCTGTCTCTCTGTCTCTCTGTCTCTCTGTCTCTCTGTCTCTCTGTCTCTCTGTCTCTCTGTCTCTCTGTCTCTCTGTCTCTCTGTCTCTCTGTCTCTCTGTCTCTCTGTCTCTCTGTCTCTCTGTCTCTCTGTCTCTCTGTCTCTCTGTCTCTCTGTCACTCTGTCTCTCCGTCTCTTCGTCTCTCCGTCTCTCCGTCTCTCTGTCTCTCTGTCTCTCTGTCTCTCTGTCTCTCTGTCTCTCTGTCTCTCTGTCTCTCTGTCTCTCTGTCTCTCTGTCTCTCTGTCTCTCTGTCTCTCTGTCTCTCTGTCTCTCTGTCTCTCTGTCTCTCTGTCTCTCTGTCTCTCTGTCTCTCTGGCTCTCTGTCTCTCTGTCTCTCTGTCTCTGTCTCTCTGTCTCTCTGTCTCTGTGTCTCCGTCTCTGTCACTGTCTCTGTCTCCGCCTCCGAAAGTGCCCCTATATCTGTCGCCATCCTTGTCAATTTGTCAATGTCTCTGTCTCTGACTCTGAGTGTGCCCCTATATCTGTCGCTATCCTTGTCTCTGCCTGTGTCTCTGTCACTGTCTCTGTCTCCGCCTCCGAAAGTGCCCCTATATCTGTCGCCATCCTTGTCAATGTCTCTGTCTCTGACTCTGAATGTGCCCCTATATCTGTCGCTATCCTTGTCTCTGCCTGTGTCTCTGTCTCCGTTTCTGTCTCTGTCTCTCTGTCTCTGTCTCTCTGTCTCTCTGTCTCTCTGTCTCTCTGTCTCTCTGTCTCTCTGTCTCTCTGTCTCTCTGTCTCTCTGTCTCTCTGTCTCTCTGTCTCTCTGTCTCTCTGTCTCTCTGTCTCTCTGTCTCTCTGTCTCTCTGTCTCTCTGTCTCTGTCTCTCTGTCTCTGTCTCTCTGTCTCTGTCTCTCTGTCTCTCTGTCTCTCTGTCTCTCTGTCTCTGTCTCTCTGTCTCTCTGTCTCTCTGTCTCTCTGTCTCTCTGTCTCTCTGTCTCTGTCTCTCTGTCTCTGTCTCTGACTCTGAAAGTGCCCCTATATCTGTCGCTATCCTTGTCTCTGCCTGTGTCTCTGTCTCTGACTCGGAAAGTGCCCCTACATCTGTCGCCATCCTTATCAATGGCTCTGTCTCTGACACTGAATGTACCCCTATATCTGCCGCTATCCTTGTCTCTGCCTGTGTCTCTGTCTCTGACTCTGAATGTGCCCCTATATCTGTCGCTATCCTTGTCTCTGCCTGTGTCTATGTCTCTGACTCTGAATGTGCCCCTATATCCGCCGCTATCCTTGTCTCTGCCTGTGTCTCTGTCTCTGTCTCTGTCTCTGTCTCTGAAAGTGCCCCTATATCTGTCGCTATCCTTGTCTCTGCCTGTGTCTCTGTCTCTGTCTCTGTCACTGTCTCTGTCTCTGCCTCCGAAAGTGCCCCTATATCTGTCGCCATCCTTGTCAATGTCTTTGTCTCTGCCTCCGAATGTGCCCCTATATCTGTCGCCATCCTTGTCAATGTCTCTGTCTCTGTCTCTGTCTCTGTCTCTGCCTCCGAAGGTGCCCCTATATCTGTCGCCATCCTTATCAATGTCTCCATCTCTGACACAGAATGTGCCCCTATATCTGCCGCTATCCTTGTCTCTGCCTGTGTCTCTGTCTCTGACTCTGAATGTGCCCCTATATCTGTCGCTATCCTTGTCTCTGCCTGTGTCTCTGTCTCGGACTCTGAATGTGCCCCTATATCTGCCACTATCCTTGTCTCTGCCTGTGTCTCTGTCTCCGTTTCTGTCTCTGTCTCTGAAAGTGCCCCTATATCTGTCGCTATCCTTGTCTCTGCCTGTGTCTCTGTCTCTGTCTCTGTCTCTGTCTCTGAAAGTGCCCCTATATCTGTCGCTATCCTTGTCTCTGCCTGTGTCTCTGTCTCTGTCTCTGTCACTGTCTCTGTCTCTGCCTCCGAAAGTGCCCCTATATCTGTCGCTATCCTTGTCTCTGCCTGTGTCTCTGTCTCTGACTCTGAATGTGCCCCTATATCTATCACTATCCTTGTCTCTGCCTGTGTCTCCGTCGCTGTCTCTGTCTCTGTCTCTGTCTCTGTCTCTGACTCTCTGTCTCTCTGTCTTTCTGTCTCTCTGTCTCCCTGTCTCTCTGTCTCCCTGTATCTCTGTCTCCCTGTCTCTCTGTCTCTCTGTCTCTCTGTCTCTCTGTCTCTCTGTCTCTCTGTCTCTCTGTCTCTCTGTCTCTCTGTCTCTCTGTCTCTCTGTCTCGCTGTCTCTGTCTCTGTCTCTGTCTCTGTCTCTGTCTCTGTCTCTGTCTCTGTCTCTGCCTCCGAAAGTGCCCCTATATCTGTCGCTATCCTTGTCTCTGCCTGTGTCTCTGTCTCTGACTCTGAATGTGCCCCTATATCTATCACTATCCTTGTCTCTGCCTGTGTCTCCGTCGCTGTCTCTGTCTCTGTCTCTGTCTCTGACTCTCTGTCTCTCTGTCTCTCTGTCTCTCTGTCTCTCTGTCTCTCTGTCTCCCTGTCTCTCTGTCTCCCTGTCTCTCTGTCTATCTGTCTCTCTGTCTCTCTGTCTCTCTGTCTCTCTGTCTCTCTGTCTCTCTGTCTCTCTGTCTCTCTGTCTCACTGTCTCTCTGTCTCTCTGTCTCTCTGTCTCTCTGTCTCTCTGTCTCTCTGTCTCTCTGTCTCTCTGTCTCTCTGTCTCTCTGTCTCTCTGGCTCTCTGTCTCTCTGTCTCTCTGTCTCTGTGTCTCCGTCTCTGTCACTGTCTCTGTCTCCGCTTCCGAAAGTGCCCCTATATCTGTCGCCATCCTTGTCAATGTCTCTGTCTCTGACTCTGAGTGTGCCCCTATATCTGTCGCTATCCTTGTCTCTGCCTGTGTCTCTGCCACTGTCTCTGTCTCCGCCTCCGAAAGTGCCCCTATATCTGTCGCCATCCTTGTCAATGTCTCTGTCTCTGACTCTGAATGTGCCCCTATATCTGTCGCTATCCTTGTCTCTGCCTGTGTCTCTGTCTCTGTCTCCGTTTCTGTCTCTGTCTCTCTGTCTCTCTGTCTCTCTGTCTCTCTGTCTCTCTGTCTCTCTGTCTCTCTGTCTCTCTGTCTCTCTGTCTCTCTGTCTCTCTGTCTCTCTGTCTCTCTGTCTCTCTGTCTCTCTGTCTCTCTGTCTCTCTGTCTCTCTGTCTCTCTGTCTCTCTGTCTCTCTGTCTCTGTCTCTCTGTCTCTGTCTCTCTGTCTCTCTGTATCTCTGTCTCTCTGTCTCTGTCTCTCTGTCTCTCTGTCTCTCTGTCTCTCTGTCTCTGTCTCTCTGTCTCTCTGTCTCTCTGTCTCTCTGTCTCTGTCTCTCTGTCTCTGTCTCTCTGTCTCTGTCTCTCTGTCTCTGTCTCTGACTCTGAAAGTGCCCCTATATCTGTCGCTATCCTTGTCTCTGCCTGTGTCTCTGTCTCTGACTCGGAAAGTGCCCCTATATCTGTCGCTATCCTTGTCTCTGCCTATGTCTCTGTCTCTGCCTCTGTCTCTGTCTCTGTCTCAGTCTCTGTCTCTGAAAGTGCCCCTACATCTGTCGCCATCCTTATCAATGGCTCTGTCTCTGACACTGAATGTACCCCTATATCTGCCGCTATCCTTGTCACTGCCTGTGTCTCTGTCTCTGTCTCTGTCTCTGTCTCTGAAAGTGCCCCTATATCTGTCGCTATCCTTGTCTCTGCCTGTGTCTCTGTCTCTGTCTCTGTCACTGTCTCTGTCTCTGCCTCCGAAAGTGCCCCTATATCTGTCGCTATCCTTGTCTCTGCCTGTGTCTCTGTCTCTGACTCAGACTCTCTGTCTCTTTGTCTTTCTGTCTCTCTGTCTCCCTGTCTCTCTGTCTCCCTGTCCCTCTGTCTCCCTGTCTCTCTGTCTCCCTGTCTCTCTGTCTCCCTGTCTCTCTGTCTCCCTGTCTCTCTGTCTCCCTGTCTCTCTGTCTCCCTGTCTCTCTGTCTCCCTGTCTCTCTGTCTCCTTGTCTCTCTGTCTCCATGTCTCTCTGTCTCCCTGTCTCTCTGTCTCCCTGTCTCCCTGTCTCTCTGTCTCTTTGTCTGTCTGTCTCCCTGTCTCTCTGTCTCCCTGTCTCTCTGTCTCCTTGTCTCTCTGTCTCCATGTCTCTCTGTCTCCCTGTCTCTCTGTCTCCCTGTCTCCCTGTCTCTCTGTCTCTCTGTCTGTCTGTCTCTCTGTCTCTCTGTCTCTCTGTCTCTCTGTCTCTCTGTCTCTCTGTCTCTCTGTCTCTCTGTCTCTCTGTCTCTCTGTCTCTCTGTCTCTCTGTCTCTCTGTCTCTCTGTCTCTCTGTCTCTCTGTCTCTCTGTCTCTCTGTCTCTCTGTCTCTGTGTCTCCGTCTCTGTCACTGTCTCTGTCTCCGCCTCCGAAAGCGCCCCTATATCTGTCGCTATCCTTGTCAATGTCTCCATCTCTGACACTGAATGTGCCCCTATATCGGTCGCTATCCTTGTCTCTGCCTATGTCTCTGTCTCTGTCTCTGAAAGTGCCCCTATATCTGTCGCTATCCTTGTCTCTGCCTGTGTCTCTGTCTCTGTCTCTGTCACTGTCTCTGTCTCTGCCTCCGAAAGTGCCCCTATATCTGTCGCTATCCTTGTCTCTGCCTGTGTCTCTGTCTCTGTCTCTGTCTCTGCCTCCGAAAGTGCCCCTATATCTGTCGCCATCCTTGTCAATGTCTTTGTCTCTCCCTCCGCATGTGCCCCTATATCTGTCGCCATCCTTGTCTATGTCTCTGTCTCTGACACTGAATGTGCCCCTATATCTGTCGCTATCCTTGTCTCTGCCTGTGTCTCTGTCTCTGTCTCTGTCTCTGTCTCTGTATCTGTCTCTGTCTCTGTCTCTGTCTCTGTCTCTGTCTCTGTCTCTGTCTTTGTCTCTGTCTCTGTCTCTGTCTCTGTTTCTGTCTCTGTCTCTGTCTCTGCCTCCGAAGGTGCCCCTATATCTGTCGCCATCCTTATCAATGTCTCCATCTCTGACACTGAATGTGCCCCTATATCTGTCGCTATCCTTGTCTCTGCCTGTGTCTCTGTCTCTGTCTCTGTCTCTGTCTCTGTCTCTGTCTCTGTCTCTGTCTCTGTCTCTGTCTCTGTCTCTGTCTCTGTCTCTGTCTCTGTCTCTGTCTCTGTCTCTGTCTCTGTCTCTGTCTCTGTCTCTGTCTCTGTCTCTGTCTCTGTCTCTGTCTCTGTCTCTGTCTCTGTCTCTGTCTCTGTCTCTGTCTCTGTCTCTGTCTCTGTCTCTGTCTCTGTCTCTGTCTCTGTCTCTGTCTCTGTCTCTGTCTCTGTCTCTGTCTCTGTCTCTGTCTCTGTCTCTGTCTCTGTCTCTGTCTCTGTCTCTGTCTCTGTCTCTGTCTCTGTCTCTGTCTCTGTCTCTGTCTCTGTCTCTGTCTCTGTCTCTGTCTCTGTCTCTGTCTCTGTCTCTGTCTCTGTCTCTGTCTCTGTCTCTGTCTCTGTCTCTGTCTCTGTCTCTGTCTCTGTCTCTGTCTCTGTCTCTGTCTCTGTCTCTGTCTCTGTCTCTGTCTCTGTCTCTGTCTCTGTCTCTGTCTCTGTCTCTGTCTCTGTCTCTGTCTCTGTCTCTGTCTCTGTCTCTGTCTCTGTCTCTGTCTCTGTCTCTGTCTCTGTCTCTGAATGTGCCCCTATATCTGTCGCCATCCTTGTCAATGTCTCTGTCTCTGACTCTGAACGTGCCCCTATATCTGTCGCTATCCTTGTCTCTGCCTGTGTCTCTGTCTCTGACTCTGAATGTGCCCCTATATCTGTCGCCATCCTTGTCAATGTCTCTGTCTCTGACTCTGAACGTGCCCCTATATCTGTCGCTATCCTTGTCTCTGCCTGTGTCTCTGTCTCTGACTCTGAATGTGCCCCTATATCTGTCGCCATCCTTGTCAATGTCTCTGTCTCTGACTCTGAGTGTGCCCCTATATCTGTCGCTATCCTTGTCTCTGCCTGTGTCTCTGTCACTGTCTCTGTCTCCGCCTCCGAAAGTGCCCCTATATCTGTCGCCATCCTTGTCAATGTCTCTGTCTCTGACTCTGAATGTGCCCCTATATCTGTCGCTATCCTTGTCTCTGCCTCTGTCTCTGTCTCTCTGTCTTTGTCTCTCTGTCTCTCTGTCTCTCTGTCTCTCTGTCTCTCTGTCTCTCTGTCTCTCTGTCTCTCTGTCTCTCTGTCTCTCTGTCTCTCTGTCTCTCTGTCTCTCTGTCTCTCTGTCTCTCTGTCTCTCTGTCTCTGTCTCTCTGTCTCTCTGTCTCTCTGTCTCTCTGTCTCTCTGTCTCTGTCTCTCTGTCTCTCTGTCCCTTTGTCTCTCTGTCTCTGTCTCTCTGTCTCTCTGTCTCTGTCTCTCTGTCTCTGTCTCTCTGTCTCTGTGTCTCTCTGTCTCTCTGTCTCTCTGTCTCTCTGTCTCTCTGTCTCTCTGTCTCTCTGTCTCTCTGTCTCTCTGTCTCTCTGTCTCTCTGTCTCTCTGTCTCTCTGTCACTCTGTCTCTCCGTCTCTTCGTCTCTCCGTCTCTCCGTCTCTCTGTCTCTCTGTCTCTCTGTCTCTCTGTCTCTCTGTCTCTCTGTCTCTCTGTCTCTCTGTCTCTCTGTCTCTCTGTCTCTCTGTCTCTCTGTCTCTCTGTCTCTCTGTCTCTCTGTCTCTCTGTCTCTCTGTCTCTCTGTCTCTCTGTCTCTCTGTCTCTCTGGCTCTCTGTCTCTCTGGCTCTCTGTCTCTCTGTCTCTCTGTCTCTGTCTCTCTGTCTCTCTGTCTCTGTGTCTCCGTCTCTGTCACTGTCTCTGTCTCCGCCTCCGAAAGTGCCCCTATATCTGTCGCCATCCTTGTCAATGTCTCTGTCTCTGACTCTGAGTGTGCCCCTATATCTGTCGCTATCCTTGTCTCTGCCTGTGTCTCTGTCACTGTCTCTGTCTCCGCCTCCGAAAGTGCCCCTATATCTGTCGCTATCCTTGTCTCTGCCTGTGTCTCTGTCTCTGACTCTGAATGTGCCCCTATATCTATCACTATCCTTGTCTCTGCCTGTGTCTCCGTCGCTGTCTCTGTCTCTGTCTCTGTCTCTGACTCTCTGTCTCTCTGTCTTTCTGTCTCTCTGTCTCCCTGTCTCTCTGTCTCCCTGTCTCTCTGTCTCCCTGTCTCTCTGTCTCCCTGTCTCTCTGTCTCCCTGTCTCTCTGTCTCCCTGTCTCTCTGTCTCCCTGTCTCTCTGTCTCCCTGTCTCTCTGTCTCCTTGTCTCTCTGTCTCCATGTCTCTCTGTCTCCCTGTCTCTCTGTCTCCCTGTCTCCCTGTCTCTCTGTCTCTCTGTCTCTCTGTCTCTCTGTCTCTCTGTCTCTCTGTCTCTCTGTCTCTCTGTCTCTCTGTCTCTCTGTCTCTCTGTCTCTCTGTCTCTCTGTCTCTCTGTCTCTCTGTCTCTCTGTCTCTCTGTCTCTCTGTCTCTCTGTCTCTCTGTCTCTCTGTCTCTCTGTCTCTCTGTCTCTCTGTCTCTGTGTCTCCGTCTCTGTCACTGTCTCTGTCTCCGCCTCCGAAAGTGCCCCTATATCTGTCGCCATCCTTGTCAATGTCTCTGTCTCTGACTCTGAGTGTGCCCCTATATCTGTCGCTATCCTTGTCTCTGCCTGTGTCTCTGTCACTGTCTCTGTCTCCGCCTCCGAAAGTGCCCCTATATCTGTCGCCATCCTTGTCAATGTCTCTGTCTCTGACTCTGAATGTGCCCCTATATCTGTCGCTATCCTTGTCTCTGCCTCTGTCTCTGTCTCCGTTTCTGTCTCTGTCTCTCTGTCTTTGTCTCTCTGTCTCTCTGTCTCTCTGTCTCTCTGTCTCTCTGTCTCTCTGTCTCTCTGTCTCTCTGTCTCTCTGTCTCTCTGTCTCTCTGTCTCTCTGTCTCTCTGTCTCTCTGTCTCTCTGTCTCTCTGTCTCTCTGTCTCTGTCTCTCTGTCTCTCTGTCTCTCTGTCCCTCTGTCTCTCTGTCTCTGTCTCTCTGTCTCTCTGTCCCTTTGTCTCTCTGTCTCTGTCCCTCTGTCTCTGTCTCTCTGTCTCTGTCTCTCTGTCTCTCTGTCTCTCTGTCTCTCTGTCTCTCTGTCTCTCTGTCTCTCTGTCTCTCTGTCTCTCTGTCTCTCTGTCTCTGTGTCTCCGTCTCTGTCACTGTCTCTGTCTCCGCCTCCGAAAGTGCCCCTATATCTGTCGCCATCCTTGTCTCTGCCTCTGTCTCTGTCTCCGTTTCTGTCTCTGTCTCTCTGTCTTTGTCTCTCTGTCTCTCTGTCTCTCTGTCTCTCTGTCTCTCTGTCTCTCTGTCTCTCTGTCTCTCTGTCTCTCTGTCTCTCTGTCTCTCTGTCTCTCTGTCTCTCTGTCTCTCTGTCTCTCTGTCTCTCTGTCTCTCTGTCTCTCTGTCTCTGTCTCTCTGTCTCTCTGTCTCTCTGTCCCTCTGTCTCTCTGTCTCTGTCTCTCTGTCTCTCTGTCCCTTTGTCTCTCTGTCTCTGTCCCTCTGTCTCTGTCTCTCTGTCTCTGTCTCTCTGTCTCTCTGTCTCTCTGTCTCTCTGTCTCTGTCTCTCTGTCTCTCTGTCTCTCTGTCTCTCTGTCTCTCTGTCTCTGTCTCTCTGTCTTTGTCTCTGACTCTGAAAGTGCCCCTATATCTGTCGCTATCCTTGTCTCTGCCTGTGTCTCTGTCTCTGACTCGGAAAGTGCCCCTATATCTGTCGCTATCCTTGTCTCTGCCTATGTCTCTGTCTCTGCCTCTGTCTCTGTCTCTGTCTCAGTCTCTGTCTCCGTCTTTGTCTCTGTCTCTGTCTCTGCCTGTGTCTCTGTCTCTGTCTCTGTCTCTGTCTCTGTCTCTGTCTCTGTCTCTGTCTCTGTCTCTGTCTCTGTCTCTGTCTCTGTCTCTGTCTCTGTCTCTGTCTCTGTCTCTGTCTCTGTCTCTGTCTCTGTCTCTGTCTCTGTCTCTGTCTCTGTCTCTGTCTCTGTCTCTGTCTCTGTCTCTGTCTCTGTCTCTGTCTCTGTCTCTGTCTCTGTCTCTGTCTCTGTCTCTGTCTCTGTCTCTGTCTCTGTCTCTGTCTCTGTCTCTGTCTCTGTCTCTGTCTCTGTCTCTGTCTCTGTCTCTGTCTCTGTCTCTGTCTCTGTCTCTGTCTCTGTCTCTGTCTCTGTCTCTGTCTCTGTCTCTGTCTCTGTCTCTGTCTCTGTCTCTGTCTCTGTCTCCGTCTCTGTCTCTGTCTCTGTCTCTGTCTCTGTCTCTGTCTCTGTCTCTGTCTCTGTCTCTGTCTCTGAATGTGCCCCTATATCTGTCGCCATCCTTGTCAATGTCTCTGTCTCTGACTCTGAACGTGCCCCTATATCTGTCGCTATCCTTGTCTCTGCCTGTGTCTCTGTCTCTGACTCTGAATGTGCCCCTATATCTGTCGCCATCCTTGTCAATGTCTCTGTCTCTGACTCTGAACGTGCCCCTATATCTGTCGCTATCCTTGTCTCTGCCTGTGTCTCTGTCTCTGACTCTGAATGTGCCCCTATATCTGTCGCCATCCTTGTCAATGTCTCTGTCTCTGACTCTGAGTGTGCCCCTATATCTGTCGCTATCCTTGTCTCTGCCTGTGTCTCTGTCACTGTCTCTGTCTCCGCCTCCGAAAGTGCCCCTATATCTGTCGCCATCCTTGTCAATGTCTCTGTCTCTGACTCTGAATGTGCCCCTATATCTGTCGCTATCCTTGTCTCTGCCTCTGTCTCTGTCTCTCTGTCTTTGTCTCTCTGTCTCTCTGTCTCTCTGTCTCTCTGTCTCTCTGTCTCTCTGTCTCTCTGTCTCTCTGTCTCTCTGTCTCTCTGTCTCTCTGTCTCTCTGTCTCTCTGTCTCTCTGTCTCTCTGTCTCTGTCTCTCTGTCTCTCTGTCTCTCTGTCTCTCTGTCTCTCTGTCTCTGTCTCTCTGTCTCTCTGTCCCTTTGTCTCTCTGTCTCTGTCTCTCTGTCTCTCTGTCTCTGTCTCTCTGTCTCTGTCTCTCTGTCTCTGTGTCTCTCTGTCTCTCTGTCTCTCTGTCTCTCTGTCTCTCTGTCTCTCTGTCTCTCTGTCTCTCTGTCTCTCTGTCTCTCTGTCTCTCTGTCTCTCTGTCTCTCTGTCACTCTGTCTCTCCGTCTCTTCGTCTCTCCGTCTCTCCGTCTCTCTGTCTCTCTGTCTCTCTGTCTCTCTGTCTCTCTGTCTCTCTGTCTCTCTGTCTCTCTGTCTCTCTGTCTCTCTGTCTCTCTGTCTCTCTGTCTCTCTGTCTCTCTGTCTCTCTGTCTCTCTGTCTCTCTGTCTCTCTGTCTCTCTGTCTCTCTGTCTCTCTGTCTCTCTGTCTCTCTGTCTCTCTGTCTCTCTGTCTCTCTGTCTCTCTGGCTCTCTGTCTCTCTGTCTCTCTGTCTCTGTCTCTCTGTCTCTCTGTCTCTGTGTCTCCGTCTCTGTCACTGTCTCTGTCTCCGCCTCCGAAAGTGCCCCTATATCTGTCGCCATCCTTGTCAATGTCTCTGTCTCTGACTCTGAGTGTGCCCCTATATCTGTCGCTATCCTTGTCTCTGCCTGTGTCTCTGTCACTGTCTCTGTCTCCGCCTCCGAAAGTGCCCCTATATCTGTCGCTATCCTTGTCTCTGCCTGTGTCTCTGTCTCTGACTCTGAATGTGCCCCTATATCTATCACTATCCTTGTCTCTGCCTGTGTCTCCGTCGCTGTCTCTGTCTCTGTCTCTGTCTCTGACTCTCTGTCTCTCTGTCTTTCTGTCTCTCTGTCTCCCTGTCTCTCTGTCTCCCTGTCTCTCTGTCTCCCTGTCTCTCTGTCTCCCTGTCTCTCTGTCTCCCTGTCTCTCTGTCTCCCTGTCTCTCTGTCTCCCTGTCTCTCTGTCTCCTTGTCTCTCTGTCTCCATGTCTCTCTGTCTCCCTGTCTCTCTGTCTCCCTGTCTCCCTGTCTCTCTGTCTCTCTGTCTCTCTGTCTCTCTGTCTCTCTGTCTCTCTGTCTCTCTGTCTCTCTGTCTCTCTGTCTCTCTGTCTCTCTGTCTCTCTGTCTCTCTGTCTCTCTGTCTCTCTGTCTCTCTGTCTCTCTGTCTCTCTGTCTCTCTGTCTCTGTGTCTCCGTCTCTGTCACTGTCTCTGTCTCCGCCTCCGAAAGTGCCCCTATATCTGTCGCCATCCTTGTCAATGTCTCTGTCTCTGACTCTGAGTGTGCCCCTATATCTGTCGCTATCCTTGTCTCTGCCTGTGTCTCTGTCACTGTCTCTGTCTCCGCCTCCGAAAGTGCCCCTATATCTGTCGCCATCCTTGTCAATGTCTCTGTCTCTGACTCTGAATGTGCCCCTATATCTGTCGCTATCCTTGTCTCTGCCTCTGTCTCTGTCTCCGTTTCTGTCTCTGTCTCTCTGTCTTTGTCTCTCTGTCTCTCTGTCTCTCTGTCTCTCTGTCTCTCTGTCTCTCTGTCTCTCTGTCTCTCTGTCTCTCTGTCTCTCTGTCTCTCTGTCTCTCTGTCTCTCTGTCTCTCTGTCTCTCTGTCTCTCTGTCTCTCTGTCTCTCTGTCTCTGTCTCTCTGTCTCTCTGTCTCTCTGTCCCTCTGTCTCTCTGTCTCTGTCTCTCTGTCTCTCTGTCCCTTTGTCTCTCTGTCTCTGTCTCTGTCTCTCTGTCTCTGTCTCTCTGTCTCTCTGTCTCTCTGTCTCTCTGTCTCTCTGTCTCTCTGTCTCTCTGTCTCTCTGTCTCTCTGTCTCTCTGTCTCTGTGTCTCCGTCTCTGTCACTGTCTCTGTCTCCGCCTCCGAAAGTGCCCCTATATCTGTCGCCATCCTTGTCTCTGCCTCTGTCTCTGTCTCCGTTTCTGTCTCTGTCTCTCTGTCTTTGTCTCTCTGTCTCTCTGTCTCTCTGTCTCTCTGTCTCTCTGTCTCTCTGTCTCTCTGTCTCTCTGTCTCTCTGTCTCTCTGTCTCTCTGTCTCTCTGTCTCTCTGTCTCTCTGTCTCTCTGTCTCTCTGTCTCTCTGTCTCTCTGTCTCTGTCTCTCTGTCTCTCTGTCTCTCTGTCCCTCTGTCTCTCTGTCTCTGTCTCTCTGTCTCTCTGTCCCTTTGTCTCTCTGTCTCTGTCCCTCTGTCTCTGTCTCTCTGTCTCTGTCTCTCT
>OX243790.1:597500-602500 GCA_945859555.1 Megachile ligniseca
CTCTGTCTCTGTCTCTGTCTCTGTCTCTGTCTCTGTCTCTGTCTCTGTCTCTGTCTCTGTCTCTGTCTCTGTCTCTGTCTCTGTCTCTGTCTCTGTCTCTGTCTCTGTCTCTGTCTCTGTCTCTGTCTCTGTCTCTGTCTCTGTCTCTGTCTCTGTCTCTGTCTCTGTCTCTGTCTCTGTCTCTGTCTCTGTCTCTGTCTCTGTCTCTGTCTCTGTCTCTGTCTCTGTCTCTGTCTCTGTCTCTGTCTCTGTCTCTGTCTCTGTCTCTGTCTCTGTCTCTGTCTCTGTCTCTGTCTCTGTCTCTGTCTCTGTCTCTGTCTCTGTCTCTGTCTCTGTCTCTGTCTCTGTCTCTGTCTCTGTCTCTGAAAGTGCCCCTACATCTGTCGCCATCCTTATCAATGGCTCTGTCTCTGACACTGAATGTACCCCTATATCTGCCGCTATCCTTGTCTCTGCCTGTGTCTCTGTCTCTGACTCTGAATGTGCCCCTATATCTGTCGCTATCCTTGTCTCTGCCTGTGTCTATGTCTCTGACTCTGAATGTGCCCCTATATCTGCCGCTATCCTTGTCTCTGCCTGTGTCTCTGTCTCTGTCTCTGTCTCTGTCTCTGAAAGTGCCCCTATATCTGTCGCTTTCCTTGTCTCTGCCTGTGTCTCTGTCTCTGTCTCTGTCTCTGTCTCTGAAAGTGCCCCTATATCTGTCGCTATCCTTGTCTCTGCCTGTGTCTCTGTCTCTGTCTCTGTCACTGTCTCTGTCTCTGCCTCCGAAAGTGCCCCTATATCTGTCGCTATCCTTGTCTCTGCCTGTGTCTCTGTCTCTGACTCTGAATGTGCCCCTATATCTATCACTATCCTTGTCTCTGCCTGTGTCTCCGTCGCTGTCTCTGTCTCTGTCTCTGTCTCTGACTCTCTGTCTCTCTGTCTTTCTGTCTCTCTGTCTCCCTGTCTCTCTGTCTCCCTGTCTCTCTGTCTCCCTGTCTCTCTGTCTCTCTGTCTCTCTGTCTCTCTGTCTCTCTGTCTCTCTGTCTCTCTGTCTCTCTGTCTCTCTGTCTCTCTGTCTCTCTGTCTCTCTGTCTCTCTGTCTCTCTGTCTCTCTGTCTCTGTCTCTGTCTCTGTCTCTGTCTCTGTCTCTGTCTCTGTCTCTGTCTCTGTCTCTGTCTCTGTCTCTGTCTCTGTCTCTGTCTCTGTCTCTGTCTCTGTCTCTGTCTCTGTCTCTGTCTCTGTCTCTGTCTCTGTCTCTGTCTCTGTCTCTGTCTCTGTCTCTGTCTCTGTCTCTGTCTCTGTCTCTGTCTCTGTCTCTGACTCTGAAAGTGCCCCTATATCTGTCGCTACCCTTCTCTCTGCCTGTGTCTCTGTCTCTGACTCTGAAAGTGCCCCTATATCTGTCGCTATCTTTGTCTCTGCCTGTGTCTCTGTCTCTGACTCTGAAAGTGCCCCTATATCTGTCGCCATCCTTGTCAATGTCTCTGTCTCTGTCTCTGCCTCTGTCTCTGTCTCTGTCTCTGTCTCTGTCTCTGTCTCTGTCTCTGTCTCCGTCTTTGTCTCTGTCTCTGTCTCTGCCTGTGTCTCTGTCTTTGTATCTGTCTCTGTCTCTGTCTCTGTCTCTGTCCCTGTCTCTGTCTCTGAAAGTGCCCCTACATCTGTCGCCATCCTTATCAATGGCTCTGTCTCTGACACTGAATGTACCCCTATATCTGCCGCTATCCTTGTCTCTGCCTGTGTCTCTGTCTCTGACTCTGAATGTGCCCCTATATCTGTCGCTATCCTTGTCTCTGCCTGTGTCTCTGTCTCTGACTCTGAATGTGCCCCTATATCTGCCGCTATCCTTGTCTCTGCCTGTGTCTCTGTCTCTGTCTCTGTCTCTGTCTCTGAAAGTGCCCCTATATCTGTCGCTATCCTTGTCTCTGCCTGTGTCTCTGTCTCTGTCTCTGTCTCTGTCTCTGAAAGTGCCCCTATATCTGTCGCTATCCTTGTCTCTGCCTGTGTCTCTGTCTCTGTCTCTGTCTCTGTCACTGTCTCTGTCTCTGCCTCCGTAAGTGCCCCTATATCTGTCGCCATCCTTGTCAATGTCTTTGTCTCTGCCTCCGAATGTGCCCCTATATCTGTCGCCATCCTTGTCAATGTCTCTGTCTCTGTCTCTGTCTCTGCCCCCGAAGGTGCCCCTATATCTGTCGCCATCCTTATCAATGTCTCCATCTCTGACACTGAATGTGCCCCTATATCTGTCGCTATCCTTGTCTCTGTCTCTGTCTCTGTCTCTGTCTCTGTCTCTGTCTCTGTCTCTGTCTCTGTCTCTGTCTCTGTCTCTGTCTCTGTCTCTGTCTCTGTCTCTGTCTCTGTCTCTGTCTCTCTGTCTGTCTGTCTCTCTGTCTCTCTGTCTCTCTGTCTCTGTCTCTGTCTCTGTCTCTGTCTCTGTCTCTGTCTCTGAAAGTGCCCCTACATCTGTCGCCATCCTTATCAATGGCTCTGTCTCTGACACTGAATGTACCCCTATATCTGCCGCTATCCTTGTCTCTGCCTGTGTCTCTGTCTCTGACTCTGAATGTGCCCCTATATCTGTCGCTATCCTTGTCTCTGCCTGTGTCTATGTCTCTGACTCTGAATGTGCCCCTATATCTGCCGCTATCCTTGTCTCTGCCTGTGTCTCTGTCTCTGTCTCTGTCTCTGTCTCTGAAAGTGCCCCTATATCTGTCGCTATCCTTGTCTCTGCCTGTGTCTCTGTCTCTGTCTCTGTCTCTGTCTCTGAAAGTGCCCCTATATCTGTCGCTATCCTTGTCTCTGCCTGTGTCTCTGTCTCTGTCTCTGTCACTGTCTCTGTCTCTGCCTCCGAAAGTGCCCCTATATCTGTCGCTATCCTTGTCTCTGCCTGTGTCTCTGTCTCTGACTCTGAATGTGCCCCTATATCTATCACTATCCTTGTCTCTGCCTGTGTCTCCGTCGCTGTCTCTGTCTCTGTCTCTGTCTCTGACTCTCTGTCTCTCTGTCTTTCTGTCTCTCTGTCTCCCTGTCTCTCTGTCTCCCTGTCTCTCTGTCTCCCTGTCTCTCTGTCTCTCTGTCTCTCTGTCTCTCTGTCTCTCTGTCTCTCTGTCTCTCTGTCTCTCTGTCTCTCTGTCTCTCTGTCTCTCTGTCTCTCTGCCTCTGTCTCTGTCTCTGTCTCTGTCTCTGTCTCTGTCTCTGTCTCTGTCTCTGTCTCTGTCTCTGTCTCTGTCTCTGTCTCTGTCTCTGTCTCTGTCTCTGTCTCTGTCTCTGTCTCTGTCTCTGTCTCTGTCTCTGTCTCTGTCTCTGTCTCTGTCTCTGTCTCTGTCTCTGTCTCTGTCTCTGTCTCTGTCTCTGTCTCTGTCTCTGACTCTGAAAGTGCCCCTATATCTGTCGCTACCCTTCTCTCTGCCTGTGTCTCTGTCTCTGACTCTGAAAGTGCCCCTATATCTGTCGCTATCCTTGTCTCTGCCTGTGTCTCTGTCTCTGACTCTGAAAGTGCCCCTATATCTGTCGCTATCCTTGTCTCTGCCTGTGTCTCTGTCTCTGACTCGGAAAGTGCCCCTATATCTGTCGCTATCCTTGTCTCTGCCTATGTCTCTGTCTCTGCCTCTGTCTCTGTCTCTGTCTCAGTCTCCGTCTTTGTCTCTGTCTCTGTCTCTGCCTGTGTCTCTGTCTCTGTCTCTGTCTCTGTCTCTGTCTCTGTCTCTGTCTCTGTCTCTGTCTCTGTCTCTGTCTCTGTCTCTGTCTCTGTCTCTGTCTCTGTCTCTGTCTCTGTCTCTGTCTCTGTCTCTGTCTCTGTCTCTGTCTCTGTCTCTGTCTCTCTCTCTGTCTCTGTCTCTGTCTCTGTCTCTGTCTCTGTCTCTGTCTCTGTCTCTGTCTCTGTCTCTGTCTCTGTCTCTGTCTCTGTCTCTGTCTCTGTCTCTGTCTCTGTCTCTGTCTCTGTCTCTGTCTCTGTCTCTGTCTCTGTCTCTGTCTCTGTCTCTGTCTCTGTCTCTGTCTCTGTCTCTGTCTCTGTCTCTGTCTCTGTCTCTGTCTCTGTCTCTGTCTCTGTCTCTGTCTCTGTCTCTGTCTCTGTCTCTGTCTCTGTCTCTGTCTCTGTCTCTGTCTCTGTCTCTGTCTCTGTCTCTGTCTCTGTCTCTGTCTCTGTCTCTGTCTCTGTCTCTGTCTCTGTCTCTGTCTCTGTCTCTGTCTCTGTCTCTGTCTCTGTCTCTGTCTCTGTCTCTGTCTCTGTCTCTGTCTCTGTCTCTGTCTCTGTCTCTGTCTCTGTCTCTGTCTCTGTCTCTGTCTCTGTCTCTGTCTCTGTCTCTGTCTCTGTCTCTGTCTCTGTCTCTGTCTCTGTCTCTGTCTCTGTCTCTGTCTCTGTCTCTGTCTCTGTCTCTGTCTCTGTCTCTGTCTCTGTCTCTGTCTCTGTCTCTGTCTCTGTCTCTGTCTCTGTCTCTGTCTCTGTCTCTGTCTCTGTCTCTGTCTCTGTCTCTGTCTCTGTCTCTGTCTCTGTCTCTGTCTCTGTCTCTGTCTCTGTCTCTGTCTCTGTCTCTGTCTCTGTCTCTGTCTCTGTCTCTGTCTCTGTCTCTGTCTCTGTCTCTGTCTCCGTCTCTGTCTCTGTCTCTGAAAGTGCCCCTACATCTGTCGCCATCCTTATCAATGGCTCTGTCTCTGACACTGAATGTACCCCTATATCTGCCGCTATCCTTGTCTCTGCCTGTGTCTCTGTCTCTGACTCTGAATGTGCCCCTATATCTGTCGCTATCCTTGTCTCTGCCTGTGTCTATGTCTCTGACTCTGAATGTGCCCCTATATCTGCCGCTATCCTTGTCTCTGCCTGTGTCTCTGTCTCTGTCTCTGTCTCTGTCTCTGAAAGTGCCCCTATATCTGTCGCTATCCTTGTCTCTGCCTGTGTCTCTGTCTCTGTCTCTGTCACTGTCTCTGTCTCTGCCTCCGAAAGTGCCCCTATATCTGTCGCTATCCTTGTCTCTGCCTGTGTCTCTGTCTCTGACTCTGAATGTGCCCCTATATCTATCACT
>OX243790.1:607500-610000 GCA_945859555.1 Megachile ligniseca
CTGTCTCTGTCTCTGTCTCTGTCTCTGTCTCTGTCTCTGTCTCTGTCTCTGTCTCTGTCTCTGTCTCTGTCTCTGTCTCTGTCTCTGTCTCTGTCTCTGTCTCTGTCTCTGTCTCTGTCTCTGTCTCTGTCTCTGTCTCTGTCTCTGTCTCTGTCTCTGTCTCTGTCTCTGTCTCTGTCTCTGTCTCTGTCTCTGTCTCTGTCTCTGTCTCTGTCTCTGTCTCTGTCTCTGTCTCTGTCTCTGTCTCTGTCTCTGTCTCTGTCTCTGTCTCTGTCTCTGTCTCTGTCTCTGTCTCTGTCTCTGTCTCTGTCTCTGTCTCTGTCTCTGTCTCTGTCTCTGTCTCTGTCTCTGTCTCTGTCTCTGTCTCTGTCTCTGTCTCTGTCTCTGTCTCTGTCTCTGTCTCTGTCTCTGTCTCTGTCTCTGTCTCTGTCTCTGTCTCTGTCTCTGTCTCTGTCTCTGTCTCTGTCTCTGTCTCTGTCTCTGTCTCTGTCTCTGTCTCTGTCTCTGTCTCTGTCTCTGTCTCTGTCTCTGTCTCTGTCTCTGTCTCTGTCTCTGTCTCTGTCTCTGTCTCTGTCTCTGTCTCTGTCTCTGTCTCTGTCTCTGTCTCTGTCTCTGTCTCTGTCTCTGTCTCTGTCTCTGTCTCTGTCTCTGTCTCTGTCTCTGTCTCTGTCTCTGTCTCTGTCTCTGTCTCTGTCTCTGTCTCTGTCTCTGTCTCTGTCTCTGTCTCTGTCTCTGTCTCTGTCTCTGTCTCTGTCTCTGTCTCTGTCTCTGTCTCTGTCTCTGTCTCTGTCTCTGTCTCTGTCTCTGTCTCTGTCTCTGTCTCTGTCTCTGTCTCTGTCTCTGTCTCTGTCTCTGTCTCTGTCTCTGTCTCTGTCTCTGTCTCTGTCTCTGTCTCTGTCTCTGTCTCTGTCTCTGTCTCTGTCTCTGTCTCTGTCTCTGTCTCTGTCTCTGTCTCTGTCTCTGTCTCTGTCTCTGTCTCTGTCTCTGTCTCTGTCTCTGTCTCTGTCTCTGTCTCTGTCTCTGTCTCTGTCTCTGTCTCTGTCTCTGTCTCTGTCTCTGTCTCTGTCTCTGTCTCTGTCTCTGTCTCTGTCTCTGTCTCTGTCTCTGTCTCTGTCTCTGTCTCTGTCTCTGTCTCTGTCTCTGTCTCTGTCTCTGTCTCTGTCTCTGTCTCTGTCTCTGTCTCTGTCTCTGTCTCTGTCTCTGTCTCTGTCTCTGTCTCTGTCTCTGTCTCTGTCTCTGTCTCTGTCTCTGTCTCTGTCTCTGTCTCTGTCTCTGTCTCTGTCTCTGTCTCTGTCTCTGTCTCTGTCTCTGTCTCTGTCTCTGTCTCTGTCTCTGTCTCTGTCTCTGTCTCTGTCTCTGTCTCTGTCTCTGTCT
Organism: Megachile ligniseca; assembly: GCA_945859555.1. NCBI lineage: Eukaryota > Metazoa > Arthropoda > Insecta > Hymenoptera > Megachilidae > Megachile > Megachile ligniseca. Next base: position 608,875 of record OX243790.1, read on the forward strand.
CTGTCTCTGTCTCTGTCTCTGTCTCTGTCTCTGTCTCTGTCTCTGTCTCTGTCTCTGTCTCTGTCTCTGTCTCTGTCTCTGTCTCTGTCTCTGTCTCTGTCTCTGTCTCTGTCTCTGTCTCTGTCTCTGTCTCTGTCTCTGTCTCTGTCTCTGTCTCTGTCTCTGTCTCTGTCTCTGTCTCTGTCTCTGTCTCTGTCTCTGTCTCTGTCTCTGTCTCTGTCTCTGTCTCTGTCTCTGTCTCTGTCTCTGTCTCTGTCTCTGTCTCTGTCTCTGTCTCTGTCTCTGTCTCTGTCTCTGTCTCTGTCTCTGTCTCTGTCTCTGTCTCTGTCTCTGTCTCTGTCTCTGTCTCTGTCTCTGTCTCTGTCTCTGTCTCTGTCTCTGTCTCTGTCTCTGTCTCTGTCTCTGTCTCTGTCTCTGTCTCTGTCTCTGTCTCTGTCTCTGTCTCTGTCTCTGTCTCTGTCTCTGTCTCTGTCTCTGTCTCTGTCTCTGTCTCTGTCTCTGTCTCTGTCTCTGTCTCTGTCTCTGTCTCTGTCTCTGTCTCTGTCTCTGTCTCTGTCTCTGTCTCTGTCTCTGTCTCTGTCTCTGTCTCTGTCTCTGTCTCTGTCTCTGTCTCTGTCTCTGTCTCTGTCTCTGTCTCTGTCTCTGTCTCTGTCTCTGTCTCTGTCTCTGTCTCTGTCTCTGTCTCTGTCTCTGTCTCTGTCTCTGTCTCTGTCTCTGTCTCTGTCTCTGTCTCTGTCTCTGTCTCTGTCTCTGTCTCTGTCTCTGTCTCTGTCTCTGTCTCTGTCTCTGTCTCTGTCTCTGTCTCTGTCTCTGTCTCTGTCTCTGTCTCTGTCTCTGTCTCTGTCTCTGTCTCTGTCTCTGTCTCTGTCTCTGTCTCTGTCTCTGTCTCTGTCTCTGTCTCTGTCTCTGTCTCTGTCTCTGTCTCTGTCTCTGTCTCTGTCTCTGTCTCTGTCTCTGTCTCTGTCTCTGTCTCTGTCTCTGTCTCTGTCTCTGTCTCTGTCTCTGTCTCTGTCTCTGTCTCTGTCTCTGTCTCTGTCTCTGTCTCTGTCTCTGTCTCTGTCTCTGTCTCTGTCTCTGTCTCTGTCTCTGTCTCTGTCTCTGTCTCTGTCTCTGTCTCTGTCTCTGT
>OX243790.1:615000-622500 GCA_945859555.1 Megachile ligniseca
CTTTGTCTCTGCCTCCGAAGGTGCCCCTATATCTGTCGCCATCCTTATCAATGTCTCCATCTCTGACACAGAATGTGCCCCTATATCTGCCGCTATCCTTGTCTCTGCCTGTGTCTCTGTCTCTGTCTCTGTCTCTGTCTCTGTCTCTGTCTCTGTCTCTGTCTCTGTCTCTGTCTCTGTCTCTGTCTCTGTCTCTGTCTCTGTCTCTGTCTCTGTCTCTGTCTCTGTCTCTGTCTCTGTCTCTGTCTCTGTCTCTGTCTCTGTCTCTGTCTCTGTCTCTGTCTCTGTCTCTGTCTCTGTCTCTGTCTCTGTCTCTGTCTCTGTCTCTGTCTCTGTCTCTGTCTCTGTCTCTGTCTCTGTCTCGGTCTCTGTCTCTGTCTCTGTCTCTGTCTCTGTCTCTGTCTCTGTCTCTGTCTCTGTCTCTGTCTCTGTCTCTGTCTCTGTCTCTGTCTCTGTCTCTGTCTCTGTCTCTGTCTCTGTCTCTGTCTCTGTCTCTGTCTCTGTCTCTGTCTCTGTCTCTGTCTCTGTCTCTGTCTCTGTCTCTGTCTCTGTCTCTGTCTCTGTCTCTGTCTCTGTCTCTGTCTCTGTCTCTGTCTCTGTCTCTGTCTCTGTCTCTGTCTCTGTCTCTGTCTCTGTCTCTGTCTCTGTCTCTGTCTCTGTCTCTGTCTCTGTCTCTGTCTCTGTCTCTGTCTCTGTCTCTGTCTCTGTCTCTGTCTCTGTCTCTGTCTCTGTCTCTGTCTCTGTCTCTGTCTCTGTCTCTGTCTCTGTCTCTGTCTCTGTCTCTGTCTCTGTCTCTGTCTCTGTCTCTGTCTCTGTCTCTGTCTCTGTCTCTGTCTCTGTCTCTGTCTCTGTCTCTGTCTCTGTCTCTGTCTCTGTCTCTGTCTCTGTCTCTGTCTCTGTCTCTGTCTCTGTCTCTGTCTCTGTCTCTGTCTCTGTCTCTGTCTCTGTCTCTGTCTCTGTCTCTGTCTCTGTCTCTGTCTCTGTCTCTGTCTCTGTCTCTGTCTCTGTCTCTGTCTCTGTCTCTGTCTCTGTCTCTGTCTCTGTCTCTGTCTCTGTCTCTGTCTCTGTCTCTGTCTCTGTCTCTGTCTCTGTCTCTGTCTCTGTCTCTGTCTCTGTCTCTGTCTCTGTCTCTGTCTCTGTCTCTGTCTCTGTCTCTGTCTCTGTCTCTGTCTCTGTCTCTGTCTCTGTCTCTGTCTCTGTCTCTGTCTCTGTCTCTGTCTCTGTCTCTGTCTCTGTCTCTGTCTCTGTCTCTGTCTCTGTCTCTGTCTCTGTCTCTGTCTCTGTCTCTGTCTCCGTCTCTGTCTCTGTCTCTGTCTCTGTCTTTGTCTCTGTCTCTGCCTCCGAAGGTGCCCCTATATCTGTCGCCATCCTTATCAATGTCTCCATCTCTGACACAGAATGTGCCCCTATATCTGCCGCTATCCTTGTCTCTGCCTGTGTCTCTGTCTCTGACTCTGAATGTGCCCCTATATCTGTCGCTATCCTTGTCTCTGCCTGTGTCTCTGTCTCTGTCTCTGAAAGTGCCCCTATATCTGTCGCTATCCTTGTCTCTGCCTGTGTCTCTGTCTCTGTCCCTGTCACTGTCTCTGTCTCTGCCTCCGAAAGTGCCCCTATATCTGTCGCTATCCTTGTCTCTGCCTGTGTCTCTGTCTCTGTCTCTGTCTCTGTCTCTGTCTCTGTCTCTGTCTCTGTCTCTGTCTCTGTCTCTGTCTCTGTCTTTGTCTCTGTCCCTGTCTCTGACTCCGAAAGTGCCCCTCTGTCTCTGTCTCTGTCTCTGTCTCTGTCTCTGTCTCTGTCTCTGTCTTTGTCTCTGTCCCTGTCTCTGACTCCGAAAGTGCCCCTATATCTGTCGCCATCCTTGTCAATGTCTTTGTCTCTCATTCCGAATGTGCCCCTATATCTGTCGCCATCCTTGTCAATGTCTCTGTCTCTGACACTGAATGTGCCCCTATATCTGTCGCTATCCTTGTCTCTGCCTGTGTCTCTGTCTCTGTCTCTGTCTCTGTCTCTGTCTCTGTCTCTGTCTCTGTCTCTGTCTCTGTCTCTGTCTCTGTCTCTGTCTCTGTCTCTGTCTCTGTCTCTGTCTCTGTCTCTGTCTTTGTCTCTGTCTCTGTCTCTGACTCCGAAAGTGCCCCTATATCTGTCGCCATCCTTGTCAATGTCTTTGTCTCTCATTCCGAATGTGCCCCTATATCTGTCGCCATCCTTGTCAATGGCTCTGTCTCTGACACTGAATGTGCCCCTATATCTGTCGCTATCCTTGTCTCTGCCTGTGTCTCTGTCTCTGTCTCTGTCTCTGTCTCTGTCTCTGCCTCCGAAAGTGCCCCTATATCTGTCGCTATCCTTGTCTCTGCAGGTGTCTCTGTCTCTGTCTCTGTCTCTGCCTCCGAAAGTGCCCCTATATCTGTCGCCATCCTTGTCAATGTCTTTGTCTCTCCCTCCGCATGTGCCCCTATATCTGTCGCCATCCTTGTCAATGTCTCTGTCTCTGACACTGAATGTGCCCCTATATCTGTCGCTATCCTTGTCTCTGCCTGTGTCTCTGTCTCTGTCTCTGTCTCTGAAAGTGCCCCTATATCTGTCGCTATCCTTGTCTCTGCCTGTGTCTCTGTCTCTGTCTCTGTCACTGTCTCTGTCTCTGCCTCCGAAAGTGCCCCTATATCTGTCGCTATCCTTGTCTCTGCCTGTGTCTCTGTCTCTGTCTCTGAAAGTGCCCCTATATCTGTCGCTATCCTTGTCTCTGCCTGTGTCTCTGTCTCTGTCTCTGTCACTGTCTCTGTCTCTGCCTCCGAAAGTGCCCCTATATCTGTCGCTATCCTTGTCTCTGCCTGTGTCTCTGTCTCTGTCTCTGTCTCTGCCTCCGAAAGTGCCCCTATTTCTGTCGCCATCCTTGTCAATGTCTTTGTCTCTCCCTCCGCATGTGCCCCTATATCTGTCGCCATCCTTGTCAATGTCTCTGTCTCTGACACTGAATGTGCCCCTATATCTGTCGCTATCCTTGTCTCTGCCTGTGTCTCTGTCTCTGTCTCTGTCTCTGTCTCTGTCTCTGTCTCTGTCTCTGTCTCCGTCTCTGTCTCTGTCTCTGTCTCTGTCTTTGTCTCTGTCTCTGTCTCTGTCTCTGTCTCTGCCTCCGAAGGTGCCCCTATATCTGTCGCCATCCTTATCAATGTCTCCATCTCTGACACAGAATGTGCCCCTATATCTGCCGCTATCCTTGTCTCTGCCTGTGTCTCTGTCTCTGACTCTGAATGTGCCCCTATATCTGTCGCTATCCTTGTCTCTGCCTGTGTCTCTGTCTCTGTCTCTGAAAGTGCCCCTATATCTGTCGCTATCCTTGTCTCTGCCTGTGTCTCTGTCTCTGTCTCTGTCACTGTCTCTGTCTCTGCCTCCGAAAGTGCCCCTATATCTGTCGCTATCCTTGTCTCTGCCTGTGTCTCTGTCTCTGTCTCTGTCTCTGTCTCTGTCTCTGTCTCTGTCTCTGTCTCTGTCTCTGTCTTTGTCTCTGTCCCTGTCTCTGACTCCGAAAGTGCCCCTATATCTGTCGCCATCCTTGTCAATGTCTTTGTCTCTCATTCCGAATGTGCCCCTATATCTGTCGCCATCCTTGTCAATGTCTCTGTCTCTGACTCTGAATGTGCCCCTATATCTGTCGCTATCCTTGTCTCTGCCTGTGTCTCTGTCTCTGTCTCTGAAAGTGCCCCTATATCTGTCGCTATCCTTGTCTCTGCCTGTGTCTCTGTCTCTGTCTCTGTCACTGTCTCTGTCTCTGCCTCCCTCCGAAAGTGCCCCTATATCTGCCGCTATCCTTGTCTCTGCCTGTGTCTCTGTCTCTGTCTCTGAAAGTGCCCCTATATCTGTCGCTATCCTTGTCTCTGCCTGTGTCTCTGTCTCTGTCTCTGTCTCTGCCTCCGAAAGTGCCCCTATATCTGTCGCTATCCTTGTCTCTGCCTGTGTCTCTGTCTCTGTCTCTGTCTCTGCCTCCGAAAGTGCCCCTATTTCTGTCGCCATCCTTGTCAATGTCTTTGTCTCTCCCTCCGCATGTGCCCCTATATCTGTCGCCATCCTTGTCAATGTCTCTGTCTCTGACACTGAATGTGCCCCTATATCTGTCGCTATCCTTGTCTCTGCCTGTGTCTCTGTCTCTGTCTCTGTCTCTGTCTCTGTCTCTGTCTCTGTCTCTGTCTCTGTCTCTGTCTCTGTCTCTGTCTCTGTCTCTGTCTCTGTCTCTGTCTCTGTCTCTGTCTCTGTCTCTGTCTCTGTCTCTGTCTCTGTCTCTGTCTCTGTCTTTGTCTCTGTCTCTGTCTCTGTCTCTGTCTCTGCCTCCGAAGGTGCCCCTATATCTGTCGCCATCCTTATCAATGTCTCCATCTCTGACACAGAATGTGCCCCTATATCTGCCGCTATCCTTGTCTCTGCCTGTGTCTCTGTCTCTGACTCTTAATGTGCCCCTATATCTGTCGCTATCCTTGTCTCTGCCTGTGTCTCTGTCTCTGTCTCTGAAAGTGCCCCTATATCTGTCGCTATCCTTGTCTCTGCCTGTGTCTCTGTCTCTGTCTCTGTCACTGTCTCTGTCTCTGCCTCCGAAAGTGCCCCTATATCTGCCGCTATCCTTGTCTCTGCCTGTGTCTCTGTCTCTGACTCTGAATGTGCCCCTATATCTGTCGCTATCCTTGTCTCTGCCTGTGTCTCTGTCTCTGTCTCTGAAAGTGCCCCTATATCTGTCGCTATCCTTGTCTCTGCCTGTGTCTCTGTCTCTGTCTCTGTCACTGTCTCTGTCTCTGTCTCTGTCTCTGTCTCTGTCTCTGCCTCTGTCTCTGTCTTTGTCTCTGTCTCTGTCTCTGACTCCGAAAGTGCCCCTATATCTGTCGCCATCCTTGTCAATGTCTTTGTCTCTCATTCCGAATGTGCCCCTATATCTGTCGCCATCCTTGTCAATGTCTCTGTCTCTGACACTGAATGTGCCCCTATATCTGTCGCTATCCTTGTCTCTGCCTGTGTCTCTGTCTCTGTCTCTGTCTCTGTCTCTGTCTCTGTCTCTGCCTCCGAAAGTGCCCCTATATCTGTCGCTATCCTTGTCTCTGCAGGTGTCTCTGTCTCTGTCTCTGTCTCTGCCTCCGAAAGTGCCCCTATATCTGTCGCCATCCTTGTCAATGTCTTTGTCTCTCCCTCCGCATGTGCCCCTATATCTGTCGCCATCCTTGTCAATGTCTCTGTCTCTGACACTGAATGTGCCCCTATATCTGTCGCTATCCTTGTCTCTGCCTGTGTCTCTGTCTCTGTCTCTGTCTCTGAAAGTGCCCCTATATCTGTCGCTATCCTTGTCTCTGCCTGTGTCTCTGTCTCTGTCTCTGTCACTGTCTCTGTCTCTGCCTCCGAAAGTGCCCCTATATCTGTCGCTATCCTTGTCTCTGCCTGTGTCTCTGTCTCTGTCTCTGAAAGTGCCCCTATATCTGTCGCTATCCTTGTCTCTGCCTGTGTCTCTGTCTCTGTCTCTGTCACTGTCTCTGTCTCTGCCTCCGAAAGTGCCCCTATATCTGTCGCTATCCTTGTCTCTGCCTGTGTCTCTGTCTCTGTCTCTGTCTCTGCCTCCGAAAGTGCCCCTATTTCTGTCGCCATCCTTGTCAATGTCTTTGTCTCTCCCTCCGCATGTGCCCCTATATCTGTCGCCATCCTTGTCAATGTCTCTGTCTCTGACACTGAATGTGCCCCTATATCTGTCGCTATCCTTGTCTCTGCCTGTGTCTCTGTCTCTGTCTCTGAAAGTGCCCCTATATCTGTCGCTATCCTTGTCTCTGCCTGTGTCTCTGTCTCTGTCTCTGTCACTGTCTCTGTCTCTGCCTCCGAAAGTGCCCCTATATCTGTCGCTATCCTTGTCTCTGCCTGTGTCTCTGTCTCTGTCTCTGTCTCTGCCTCCGAAAGTGCCCCTATTTCTGTCGCCATCCTTGTCAATGTCTTTGTCTCTCCCTCCGCATGTGCCCCTATATCTGCATGTGCCCCTATATCTGTCGCCATCCTTGTCAATGTCTCTGTCTCTGACACTGAATGTGCCCCTATATCTGTCGCTATCCTTGTCTCTGCCTGTGTCTCTGTCTCTGTCTCTGTCTCTGTCTCTGTCTCTGTCTCTGTCTCTGTCTCTGTCTCCGTCTCTGTCTCTGTCTCTGTCTCTGTCTTTGTCTCTGTCTCTGTCTCTGTCTCTGTCTCTGCCTCCGAAGGTGCCCCTATATCTGTCGCCATCCTTATCAATGTCTCCATCTCTGACACAGAATGTGCCCCTATATCTGCCGCTATCCTTGTCTCTGCCTGTGTCTCTGTCTCTGACTCTGAATGTGCCCCTATATCTGTCGCTATCCTTGTCTCTGCCTGTGTCTCTGTCTCTGTCTCTGAAAGTGCCCCTATATCTGTCGCTATCCTTGTCTCTGCCTGTGTCTCTGTCTCTGTCTCTGTCACTGTCTCTGTCTCTGCCTCCGAAAGTGCCCCTATATCTGTCGCTATCCTTGTCTCTGCCTGTGTCTCTGTCTCTGTCTCTGTCTCTGTCTCTGTCTCTGTCTCTGTCTCTGTCTCTGTCTCTGTCTTTGTCTCTGTCCCTGTCTCTGACTCCGAAAGTGCCCCTATATCTGTCGCCATCCTTGTCAATGTCTTTGTCTCTCATTCCGAATGTGCCCCTATATCTGTCGCCATCCTTGTCAATGTCTCTGTCTCTGACTCTGAATGTGCCCCTATATCTGTCGCTATCCTTGTCTCTGCCTGTGTCTCTGTCTCTGTCTCTGAAAGTGCCCCTATATCTGTCGCTATCCTTGTCTCTGCCTGTGTCTCTGTCTCTGTCTCTGTCACTGTCTCTGTCTCTGCCTCCGAAAGTGCCCCTATATCTGTCGCTATCCTTGTCTCTGCCTGTGTCTCTGTCTCTGTCTCTGTCACTGTCTCTGTCTCTGCCTCCGAAAGTGCCCCTATATCTGCCGCTATCCTTGTCTCTGCCTGTGTCTCTGTCTCTGTCTCTGAAAGTGCCCCTATATCTGTCGCTATCCTTGTCTCTGCCTGTGTCTCTGTCTCTGTCTCTGTCTCTGCCTCCGAAAGTGCCCCTATATCTGTCGCTATCCTTGTCTCTGCCTGTGTCTCTGTCTCTGTCTCTGTCTCTGCCTCCGAAAGTGCCCCTATTTCTGTCGCCATCCTTGTCAATGTCTTTGTCTCTCCCTCCGCATGTGCCCCTATATCTGTCGCCATCCTTGTCAATGTCTCTGTCTCTGACACTGAATGTGCCCCTATATCTGTCGCTATCCTTGTCTCTGCCTGTGTCTCTGTCTCTGTCTCTGTCTCTGTCTCTGTCTCTGTCTCTGTCTCTGTCTCTGTCTCTGTCTCTGTCTCTGTCTCTGTCTCTGTCTCTGTCTCTGTCTCTGTCTCTGTCTCTGTCTCTGTCTCTGTCTCTGTCTCTGTCTCTGTCTCTGTCTCTGTCTTTGTCTCTGTCTCTGTCTCTGTCTCTGTCTCTGCCTCCGAAGGTGCCCCTAT
>OX243790.1:635000-637500 GCA_945859555.1 Megachile ligniseca
CTCTGTCTCTGTCTCTGTCTCTGTCTCTGTCTCTGTCTCTGTCTCTGTCTCTGTCTCTGTCTCTGTCTCTGTCTCTGTCTCTGACTCTGAAAGTGCCCCTATATCTGTCGCTACCCTTCTCTCTGCCTGTGTCTCTGTCTCTGACTCTGAAAGTGCCCCTATATCTGTCGCTATCTTTGTCTCTGCCTGTGTCTCTGTCTCTGACTCTGAAAGTGCCCCTATATCTGTCGCCATCCTTGTCAATGTCTCTGTCTCTGTCTCTGCCTCTGTCTCTGTCTCTGTCTCTGTCTCTGTCTCTGTCTCTGTCTCTGTCTCTGTCTCCGTCTTTGTCTCTGTCTCTGTCTCTGCCTGTGTCTCTGTCTTTGTATCTGTCTCTGTCTCTGTCTCTGTCTCTGTCTCTGTCTCTGTCTCTGTCTCTGAAAGTGCCCCTACATCTGTCGCCATCCTTATCAATGGCTCTGTCTCTGACACTGAATGTACCCCTATATCTGCCGCTATCCTTGTCTCTGCCTGTGTCTCTGTCTCTGACTCTGAATGTGCCCCTATATCTGTCGCTATCCTTGTCTCTGCCTGTGTCTCTGTCTCTGACTCTGAATGTGCCCCTATATCTGCCGCTATCCTTGTCTCTGCCTGTGTCTCTGTCTCTGTCTCTGTCTCTGTCTCTGAAAGTGCCCCTATATCTGTCGCTATCCTTGTCTCTGCCTGTGTCTCTGTCTCTGTCTCTGTCTCTGTCTCTGAAAGTGCCCCTATATCTGTCGCTATCCTTGTCTCTGCCTGTGTCTCTGTCTCTGTCTCTGTCTCTGTCACTGTCTCTGTCTCTGCCTCCGTAAGTGCCCCTATATCTGTCGCCATCCTTGTCAATGTCTTTGTCTCTGCCTCCGAATGTGCCCCTATATCTGTCGCCATCCTTGTCAATGTCTCTGTCTCTGTCTCTGTCTCTGCCCACGAAGGTGCCCCTATATCTGTCGCCATCCTTATCAATGTCTCCATCTCTGACACTGAATGTGCCCCTATATCTGTCGCTATCCTTGTCTCTGTCTCTGTCTCTGTCTCTGTCTCTGTCTCTGTCTCTGTCTCTGTCTCTGTCTCTGTCTCTGTCTCTGTCTCTGTCTCTGTCTCTGTCTCTCTGTATGTCTGTCTCTCTGTCTCTCTGTCTCTCTGTCTCTGTCTCTGTCTCTGTCTCTGTCTCTGTCTCTGTCTCTGAAAGTGCCCCTACATCTGTCGCCATCCTTATCAATGGCTCTGTCTCTGACACTGAATGTACCCCTATATCTGCCGCTATCCTTGTCTCTGCCTGTGTCTCTGTCTCTGACTCTGAATGTGCCCCTATATCTGTCGCTATCCTTGTCTCTGCCTGTGTCTATGTCTCTGACTCTGAATGTGCCCCTATATCTGCCGCTATCCTTGTCTCTGGCTGTGTCTCTGTCACTGTCTCTGTCTCTGTCTCTGAAAGTGCCCCTATATCTGTCGCTATCCTTGTCTCTGCCTGTGTCTCTGTCTCTGTCTCTGTCTCTGTCTCTGAAAGTGCCCCTATATCTGTCGCTATCCTTGTCTCTGCCTGTGTCTCTGTCTCTGTCTCTGTCACTGTCTCTGTCTCTGCCTCCGAAAGTGCCCCTATATCTGTCGCTATCCTTGTCTCTGCCTGTGTCTCTGTCTCTGACTCTGAATGTGCCCCTATATCTATCACTATCCTTGTCTCTGCCTGTGTCTCCGTCGCTGTCTCTGTCTCTGTCTCTGTCTCTGACTCTCTGTCTCTCTGTCTTTCTGTCTCTCTGTCTCCCTGTCTCTCTGTCTCCCTGTCTCTCTGTCTCCCTGTCTCTCTGTCTCTCTGTCTCTCTGTCTCTCTGTCTCTCTGTCTCTCTGTCTCTCTGTCTCTCTGTCTCTCTGTCTCTCTGTCTCTCTGTCTCTCTGTCTCTCTGTCTCTCTGTCTCTCTGTCTCTCTGTCTCTCTGTCTCTCTGTCTCTCTGTCTCTCTGTCTCTCTGTCTCTCTGTCTCTCTGTCTCTCTGTCTCTCTGTCTCTGTCTCTGTCTCTGTCTCTGTCTCTGTCTCTGTCTCTGTCTCTGTCTCTGTCTCTGTCTCTGTCTCTGTCTCTGTCTCTGTCTCTGTCTCTGTCTCTGTCTCTGTCTCTGTCTCTGTCTCTGACTCTGAAAGTGCCCCTATATCTGTCGCTACCCTTCTCTCTGCCTGTGTCTCTGTCTCTGACTCTGAAAGTGCCCCTATATCTGTCGCTATCCTTGTCTCTGCCTGTGTCTCTGTCTCTGACTCTGAAAGTGCCCCTATATCTGTCGCTATCCTTGTCTCTGCCTGTGTCTCTGTCTCTGACTCGGAAAGTGCCCCTATATCTGTCGCTATCCTTGTCTCTGCCTATGTCTCTGTCTCTGCCTCTGTCTCTGTCTCTGTCTCAGTCTCTGTCTCCGTCTTTGTCTCTGTCTCTGTCTCTGCCTGTGTCTCTGTCTCTGTCTCTGTCTCTGTCTCTGTCTCTGTCTCTGTCTCTGTCTCT
>OX243790.1:640000-655000 GCA_945859555.1 Megachile ligniseca
GTCAATGTCTCTGTCTCTGACTCTGAGTGTGCCCCTATATCTGTCGCTATCCTTGTCTCTGCCTGTGTCTCTGTCACTGTCTCTGTCTCCGCCTCCGAAAGTGCCCCTATATCTGTCGCTATCCTTGTCTCTGCCTGTGTCTCTGTCTCTGTCTCTGTCTCTGCCTCCGAAAGTGCCCCTATTTCTGTCGCCATCCTTGTCAATGTCTTTGTCTCTCATTCCGAATGTGCCCCTATATCTGTCGCCATCCTTGTCAATGTCTTTGTCTCTCATTCCGAATGTGCCCCTATATCTGTCGCCATCCTTGTCAATGTCTCTGTCTCTGACACTGAATGTGCCCCTATATCTGTCGCTATCCTTGTCTCTGCCTGTGTCTCTGTCTCTGTCTCTGTCTCTGTCTCTGTCTCTGCCTCCGAAAGTGCCCCTATATCTGTCGCTATCCTTGTCTCTGCAGGTGTCTCTGTCTCTGTCTCTGTCTCTGCCTCCGAAAGTGCCCCTATATCTGTCGCCATCCTTGTCAATGTCTTTGTCTCTCCCTCCGCATGTGCCCCTATATCTGTCGCCATCCTTGTCAATGTCTCTGTCTCTGACACTGAATGTGCCCCTATATCTGTCGCTATCCTTGTCTCTGCCTGTGTCTCTGTCTCTGTCTCTGTCTCTGAAAGTGCCCCTATATCTGTCGCTATCCTTGTCTCTGCCTGTGTCTCTGTCTCTGTCTCTGTCACTGTCTCTGTCTCTGCCTCCGAAAGTGCCCCTATATCTGTCGCTATCCTTGTCTCTGCCTGTGTCTCTGTCTCTGTCTCTGAAAGTGCCCCTATATCTGTCGCTATCCTTGTCTCTGCCTGTGTCTCTGTCTCTGTCTCTGTCACTGTCTCTGTCTCTGCCTCCGAAAGTGCCCCTATATCTGTCGCTATCCTTGTCTCTGCCTGTGTCTATGTCTCTGACTCTGAATGTGCCCCTATATCTGCCGCTATCCTTGTCTCTGCCTGTGTCTCTGTCTCTGTCTCTGTCTCTGTCTCTGAAAGTGCCCCTATATCTGTCGCTATCCTTGTCTCTGCCTGTGTCTCTGTCTCTGTCTCTGTCTCTGTCTCTGAAAGTGCCCCTATATCTGTCGCTATCCTTGTCTCTGCCTGTGTCTCTGTCTCTGTCTCTGTCACTGTCTCTGTCTCTGCCTCCGAAAGTGCCCCTATATCTGTCGCTATCCTTGTCTCTGCCTGTGTCTCTGTCTCTGACTCTGAATGTGCCCCTATATCTATCACTATCCTTGTCTCTGCCTGTGTCTCCGTCGCTGTCTCTGTCTCTGTCTCTGTCTCTGACTCTCTGTCTCTCTGTCTTTCTGTCTCTCTGTCTCCCTGTCTCCCTGTCTCTCTGTCTCCCTGTCTCTCTGTCTCCCTGTCTCTCTGTCTCTCTGTCTCTCTGTCTCTCTGTCTCTCTGTCTCTCTGTCTCTCTGTCTCTCTGTCTCTCTGTCTCTCTGTCTCTCTGTCTCTCTGTCTCTCTGTCTCTCTGTCTCTCTGTCTCTCTGTCTCTCTGTCTCTCTGTCTCTCTGTCTCTCTGTCTCTCTGTCTCTCTGTCTCTCTGTCTCTCTGTCTCTCTGTCTCTCTGTCTCTCTGTCTCTCTGTCTCTCTGTCTCTCTGTCTCTCTGTCTCTCTGTCTCTCTGTCTCTCTGTCTCTCTGTCTCTCTGTCTCTCTGTCTCTCTGTCTCTCTGTCTCTCTGTCTCTCTGTCTCTCTGTCTCTCTGTCTCTCTGTCTCTCTGTCTCTCTGTCTCTCTGTCTCTCTGTCTCTCTGTCTCTGTCTCTGTCTCTGTCTCTGTCTCTGTCTCTGTCTCTGTCTCTGTCTCTGTCTCTGTCTCTGTCTCTGTCTCTGTCTCTGTCTCTGTCTCTGTCTCTGTCTCTGTCTCTGTCTCTGTCTCTGTCTCTGTCTCTGTCTCTGTCTCTGTCTCTGTCTCTGTCTCTGTCTCTCTGTCTGTCTGTCTCTCTGTCTCTCTGTCTCTCTGTCTCTCTGTCTCTCTGTCTCTCTGTCTCTCTGTCTCTCTGTCTCTCTGTCTCTCTGTCTCTCTGTCTCTCTGTCTCTCTGTCTCTCTGTCTCTCTGTCTCTCTGTCTCTCTGTCTCTCTGTCTTTCTGTCTCTCTGTCTCTCTGTCTCTCTGTCTCTCTGGCTCTCTGTCTCTCTGTCTCTCTGTCTCTGTCTCTCTGTCTCTCTGTCTCTGTGTCTCCGTCTCTGTCACTGTCTCTGTCTCCGCCTCCGAAAGTGCCCCTATATCTGTCGCCATCCTTGTCAATGTCTCTGTCTCTGACTCTGAGTGTGCCCCTATATCTGTCGCTATCCTTGTCTCTGCCTGTGTCTCTGTCACTGTCTCTGTCTCCGCCTCCGAAAGTGCCCCTATATCTGTCGCTATCCTTGTCTCTGCCTGTGTCTCTGTCTCTGTCTCTGTCTCTGCCTCCGAAAGTGCCCCTATTTCTGTCGCCATCCTTGTCAATGTCTTTGTCTCTCATTCCGAATGTGCCCCTATATCTGTCGCCATCCTTGTCAATGTCTTTGTCTCTCATTCCGAATGTGCCCCTATATCTGTCGCCATCCTTGTCAATGTCTCTGTCTCTGACACTGAATGTGCCCCTATATCTGTCGCTATCCTTGTCTCTGCCTGTGTCTCTGTCTCTGTCTCTGTCTCTGTCTCTGTCTCTGCCTCCGAAAGTGCCCCTATATCTGTCGCTATCCTTGTCTCTGCAGGTGTCTCTGTCTCTGTCTCTGTCTCTGCCTCCGAAAGTGCCCCTATATCTGTCGCCATCCTTGTCAATGTCTTTGTCTCTCCCTCCGCATGTGCCCCTATATCTGTCGCCATCCTTGTCAATGTCTCTGTCTCTGACACTGAATGTGCCCCTATATCTGTCGCTATCCTTGTCTCTGCCTGTGTCTCTGTCTCTGTCTCTGTCTCTGAAAGTGCCCCTATATCTGTCGCTATCCTTGTCTCTGCCTGTGTCTCTGTCTCTGTCTCTGTCACTGTCTCTGTCTCTGCCTCCGAAAGTGCCCCTATATCTGTCGCTATCCTTGTCTCTGCCTGTGTCTCTGTCTCTGTCTCTGAAAGTGCCCCTATATCTGTCGCTATCCTTGTCTCTGCCTGTGTCTCTGTCTCTGTCTCTGTCACTGTCTCTGTCTCTGCCTCCGAAAGTGCCCCTATATCTGTCGCTATCCTTGTCTCTGCCTGTGTCTCTGTCTCTGTCTCTGTCTCTGCCTCCGAAAGTGCCCCTATTTCTGTCGCCATCCTTGTCAATGTCTTTGTCTCTCCCTCCGCATGTGCCCCTATATCTGTCGCCATCCTTGTCAATGTCTCTGTCTCTGACACTGAATGTGCCCCTATATCTGTCGCTATCCTTGTCTCTGCCTGTGTCTCTGTCTCTGTCTCTGTCTCTGTCTCTGTCTCTGTCTCTGTCTCTGTCTCCGTCTCTGTCTCTGTCTCTGTCTCTGTCTTTGTCTCTGTCTCTGTCTCTGTCTCTGTCTCTGTCTCTGCCTCCGAAGGTGCCCCTATATCTGTCGCCATCCTTATCAATGTCTCCATCTCTGACACAGAATGTGCCCCTATATCTGCCGCTATCCTTGTCTCTGCCTGTGTCTCTGTCTCTGACTCTGAATGTGCCCCTATATCTGTCGCTATCCTTGTCTCTGCCTGTGTCTCTGTCTCTGTCTCTGAAAGTGCCCCTATATCTGTCGCTATCCTTGTCTCTGCCTGTGTCTCTGTCTCTGTCTCTGTCACTGTCTCTGTCTCTGCCTCCGAAAGTGCCCCTATATCTGTCGCTATCCTTGTCTCTGCCTGTGTCTCTGTCTCTGTCTCTGTCTCTGTCTCTGTCTCTGTCTCTGTCTCTGTCTCTGTCTCTGTCTTTGTCTCTGTCCCTGTCTCTGACTCCGAAAGTGCCCCTATATCTGTCGCCATCCTTGTCAATGTCTTTGTCTCTCATTCCGAATGTGCCCCTATATCTGTCGCCATCCTTGTCAATGTCTCTGTCTCTGACTCTGAATGTGCCCCTATATCTGTCGCTATCCTTGTCTCTGCCTGTGTCTCTGTCTCTGTCTCTGAAAGTGCCCCTATATCTGTCGCTATCCTTGTCTCTGCCTGTGTCTCTGTCTCTGTCTCTGTCACTGTCTCTGTCTCTGCCTCCGAAAGTGCCCCTATATCTGTCGCTATCCTTGTCTCTGCCTGTGTCTCTGTCTCTGTCTCTGTCACTGTCTCTGTCTCTGCCTCCGAAAGTGCCCCTATATCTGCCGCTATCCTTGTCTCTGCCTGTGTCTCTGTCTCTGTCTCTGAAAGTGCCCCTATATCTGTCGCTATCCTTGTCTCTGCCTGTGTCTCTGTCTCTGTCTCTGTCTCTGCCTCCGAAAGTGCCCCTATATCTGTCGCTATCCTTGTCTCTGCCTGTGTCTCTGTCTCTGTCTCTGTCTCTGCCTCCGAAAGTGCCCCTATTTCTGTCGCCATCCTTGTCAATGTCTTTGTCTCTCCCTCCGCATGTGCCCCTATATCTGTCGCCATCCTTGTCAATGTCTCTGTCTCTGACACTGAATGTGCCCCTATATCTGTCGCTATCCTTGTCTCTGCCTGTGTCTCTGTCTCTGTCTCTGTCTCTGTCTCTGTCTCTGTCTCTGTCTCTGTCTCTGTCTCTGTCTCTGTCTCTGTCTCTGTCTCTGTCTCTGTCTCTGTCTCTGTCTCTGTCTCTGTCTCTGTCTCTGTCTCTGTCTTTGTCTCTGTCTCTGTCTCTGTCTCTGTCTCTGCCTCCGAAGGTGCCCCTATATCTGTCGCCATCCTTATCAATGTCTCCATCTCTGACACAGAATGTGCCCCTATATCTGCCGCTATCCTTGTCTCTGCCTGTGTCTCTGTCTCTGACTCTTAATGTGCCCCTATATCTGTCGCTATCCTTGTCTCTGCCTGTGTCTCTGTCTCTGTCTCTGAAAGTGCCCCTATATCTGTCGCTATCCTTGTCTCTGCCTGTGTCTCTGTCTCTGTCTCTGTCACTGTCTCTGTCTCTGCCTCCGAAAGTGCCCCTATATCTGTCGCTATCCTTGTCTCTGCCTGTGTCTCTGTCTCTGTCTCTGTCTCTGCCTCCGAAAGTGCCCCTATATCTGTCGCCATCCTTGTCAATGTCTTTGTCTCTAACTCCGCATGTGCCCCTATATCTGTCGCCATCCTTGTCTATGTCTCTGTCTCTGACACTGAATGTGCCCCTATATCTGTCGCTATCCTTGTCTCTGCCTGTGTCTCTGTCTCTGTCTCTGTCTCTGTCTCTGTCTCTGTCTCTGTCTCTGTCTCTGTCTCTGTCTCTGTCTCTGTCTCTGTCTCTGTCTCTGTCTCTGTCTCTGTCTCTGTCTCTGTCTCTGTCTCTGTCTCTGTCTCTGCCTCCGAAGGTGCCCCTATATCTGTCGCCATCCTTTTCAATGTCTCTGTCTCTGACTCTGAATGTGCCCCTATATCTGTCGCTATCCTTGTCTCTGCCTGTGTCTCTGTCTCTGACTCTGAATGTGCCCATATATCTGTCGCTATCCTTGTCAATGTCTCTGTCTCTGCCTCTGAACGTGCCCCTATATCTGCCGCTATCCTTGTCTCTGTCTCTGTCTCTGTCTCTGTCTCTGAAAGTGCCCCTATATCTGTCGCTATCCTTGTCTCTGCCTGTGTCTCTGTCTCTGTCTCTGTCACTGTCTCTGTCTCTGCCTCCGAAAGTGCCCCTATATCTGTCGCCATCCTTGTCAATGTCTTTGTCTCTGCCTCCGAATGTGCCCCTATATCTGTCGCCATCCTTGTCAATGTCTCTGTCTCTGTCTCTGTCTCTGTCTCTGCCTCCGAAGGTGCCCCTATATCTGTCGCCATCCTTATCAATGTCTCCATCTCTGACACAGAATGTGCCCCTATATCTGCCGCTATCCTTGTCTCTGCCTGTGTCTCTGTCTCTGACTCTGAATGTGCCCCTATATCTGTCGCTATCCTTGTCTCTGCCTGTGTCTCTGTCTCTGTCTCTGTCACTGTCTCTGTCTCTGCCTCCGAAAGTGCCCCTATATCTGTCGCTATCCTTGTCTCTGCCTGTGTCTCTGTCTCTGTCTCTGTCTCTGCCTCCGAAAGTGCCCCTATTTCTGTCGCCATCCTTGTCAATGTCTTTGTCTCTCCCTCCGCATGTGCCCCTATATCTGTCGCCATCCTTGTCAATGTCTCTGTCTCTGACACTGAATGTGCCCCTATATCTGTCGCTATCCTTGTCTCTGCCTGTGTCTCTGTCTCTGTCTCTGTCTCTGTCTCTGTCTCTGTCTCTGTCTCTGTCTCTGTCTCTGTCTCTGTCTCTGTCTCTGTCTCTGTCTCTGTCTCTGTCTCTGTCTCTGTCTCTGTCTCTGTCTTTGTCTCTGTCTCTGTCTCTGTCTCTGTCTCTGCCTCCGAAGGTGCCCCTATATCTGTCGCCATCCTTATCAATGTCTCCATCTCTGACACAGAATGTGCCCCTATATCTGCCGCTATCCTTGTCTCTGCCTGTGTCTCTGTCTCTGACTCTTAATGTGCCCCTATATCTGTCGCTATCCTTGTCTCTGCCTGTGTCTCTGTCTCTGTCTCTGAAAGTGCCCCTATATCTGTCGCTATCCTTGTCTCTGCCTGTGTCTCTGTCTCTGTCTCTGTCACTGTCTCTGTCTCTGTCTCTGTCTCTGTCTCTGTCTCTGTCTCTGTCTCTGTCTCTGTCTCTGTCTCTGTCTCTGTCTCTGTCTCTGTCTCTGTCTCTGTCTCTGTCTCTGTCTCTGTCTCTGTCTCTGTCTCTGTCTCTGTCTCTGTCTCTGTCTCTGTCTCTGTCTCTGTCTCTGTCTCTGTCTCTGTCTCTGTCTCTGTCTCTGTCTCTGTCTCTGTCTCTGTCTCTGTCTCTGTCTCTGTCTCTGTCTCTGTCTCTGTCTCTGTCTCTGTCTCTGTCTCTGTCTCTGTCTCTGTCTCTGTCTCTGTCTCTGTCTCTGTCTCTGTCTCTGTCTCTGTCTCTGTCTCTGTCTCTGTCTCTGTCTCTGTCTCTGTCTCTGTCTCTGTCTCTGTCTCTGTCTCTGTCTCTGTCTCTGTCTCTGTCTCTGTCTCTGTCTCTGTCTCTGTCTCTGTCTCTGTCTCTGTCTCTGTCTCTGTCTCTGTCTCTGTCTCTGTCTCTGTCTCTGTCTCTGTCTCTGTCTCTGTCTCTGTCTCTGTCTCTGTCTCTGTCTCTGTCTCTGTCTCTGTCTCTGTCTCTGTCTCTGTCTCTGTCTCTGTCTCTGTCTCTGTCTCTGTCTCTGTCTCTGTCTCTGTCTCTGTCTCTGTCTCTGTCTCTGTCTCTGTCTCTGTCTCTGTCTCTGTCTCTGTCTCTGTCTCTGTCTCTGTCTCTGTCTCTGTCTCTGTCTCTGTCTCTGTCTCTGTCTCTGTCTCTGTCTCTGTCTCTGTCTCTGTCTCTGTCTCTGTCTCTGTCTCTGTCTCTGTCTCTGTCTCTGTCTCTGTCTCTGTCTCTGTCTCTGTCTCTGTCTCTGTCTCTGTCTCTGTCTCTGTCTCTGTCTCTGTCTCTGTCTCTGTCTCTGTCTCTGTCTCTGTCTCTGTCTCTGTCTCTGTCTCTGTCTCTGTCTCTGTCTCTGTCTCTGTCTCTGTCTCTGTCTCTGTCTCTGTCTCTGTCTCTGTCTCTGTCTCTGTCTCTGTCTCTGTCTCTGTCTCTGTCTCTGTCTCTGTCTCTGTCTCTGTCTCTGTCTCTGTCTCTGTCTCTGTCTCTGTCTCTGTCTCCGTCTCTGTCTCTGTCTCTGTCTCTGTCTTTGTCTCTGTCTCTGTCTCTGTCTCTGTCTCTGCCTCCGAAGGTGCCCCTATATCTGTCGCCATCCTTATCAATGTCTCCATCTCTGACACAGAATGTGCCCCTATATCTTCCGCTATCCTTGTCTCTGCCTGTGTCTCTGTCTCTGACTCTGAATGTGCCCCTATATCTGTCGCTATCCTTGTCTCTGCCTGTGTCTCTGTCTCTGTCTCTGAAAGTGCCCCTATATCTGTCGCTATCCTTGTCTCTGCCTGTGTCTCTGTCTCTGTCTCTGTCACTGTCTCTGTCTCTGCCTCCGAAAGTGCCCCTATATCTGTCGCTATCCTTGTCTCTGCCTGTGTCTCTGTCTCTGTCTCTGTCTCTGTCTCTGTCTCTGTCTCTGTCTCTGTCTCTGTCTCTGTCTCTGTCTCTGTCTCTGTCTCTGTCTTTGTCTCTGTCCCTGTCTCTGACTCCGAAAGTGCCCCTATATCTGTCGCCATCCTTGTCAATGTCTTTGTCTCTCATTCCGAATGTGCCCCTATATCTGTCGCCATCCTTGTCAATGTCTCTGTCTCTGACACTGAATGTGCCCCTATATCTGTCGCTATCCTTGTCTCTGCCTGTGTCTCTGTCTCTGTCTCTGTCTCTGTCTCTGTCTCTGTCTCTGTCTCTGTCTCTGTCTCTGTCTCTGTCTCTGTCTCTGTCTCTGTCTCTGTCTCTGTCTCTGTCTCTGTCTCTGTCTCTGTCTCTGTCTCTGTCTTTGTCTCTGTCTCTGTCTCTGACTCCGAAAGTGCCCCTATATCTGTCGCCATCCTTGTCAATGTCTTTGTCTCTCATTCCGAATGTGCCCCTATATCTGTCGCCATCCTTGTCAATGTCTCTGTCTCTGACACTGAATGTGCCCCTATATCTGTCGCTATCCTTGTCTCTGCCTGTGTCTCTGTCTCTGTCTCTGTCTCTGTCTCTGTCTCTGTCTCTGTCTCTGCCTCCGAAAGTGCCCCTATATCTGTCGCTATCCTTGTCTCTGCAGGTGTCTCTGTCTCTGTCTCTGTCTCTGCCTCCGAAAGTGCCCCTATATCTGTCGCCATCCTTGTCAATGTCTTTGTCTCTCCCTCCGCATGTGCCCCTATATCTGTCGCCATCCTTGTCAATGTCTCTGTCTCTGACACTGAATGTGCCCCTATATCTGTCGCTATCCTTGTCTCTGCCTGTGTCTCTGTCTCTGTCTCTGTCTCTGAAAGTGCCCCTATATCTGTCGCTATCCTTGTCTCTGCCTGTGTCTCTGTCTCTGTCTCTGTCACTGTCTCTGTCTCTGCCTCCGAAAGTGCCCCTATATCTGTCGCTATCCTTGTCTCTGCCTGTGTCTCTGTCTCTGTCTCTGAAAGTGCCCCTATATCTGTCGCTATCCTTGTCTCTGCCTGTGTCTCTGTCTCTGTCTCTGTCACTGTCTCTGTCTCTGCCTCCGAAAGTGCCCCTATATCTGTCGCTATCCTTGTCTCTGCCTGTGTCTCTGTCTCTGTCTCTGTCTCTGTCTCTGTCTCTGTCTCTGTCTCTGTCTCTGTCTCTGTCTCTGTCTCTGTCTCTGTCTCTGTCTCTGTCTCTGTCTCTGTCTCTGTCTCTGTCTCTGTCTCCGTCTCTGTCTCTGTCTCTGTCTCTGTCTTTGTCTCTGTCTCTGTCTCTGTCTCTGTCTCTGCCTCCGAAGGTGCCCCTATATCTGTCGCCATCCTTATCAATGTCTCCATCTCTGACACAGAATGTGCCCCTATATCTTCCGCTATCCTTGTCTCTGCCTGTGTCTCTGTCTCTGACTCTGAATGTGCCCCTATATCTGTCGCTATCCTTGTCTCTGCCTGTGTCTCTGTCTCTGTCTCTGAAAGTGCCCCTATATCTGTCGCTATCCTTGTCTCTGCCTGTGTCTCTGTCTCTGTCTCTGTCACTGTCTCTGTCTCTGCCTCCGAAAGTGCCCCTATATCTGTCGCTATCCTTGTCTCTGCCTGTGTCTCTGTCTCTGTCTCTGTCTCTGTCTCTGTCTCTGTCTCTGTCTCTGTCTCTGTCTCTGTCTCTGTCTCTGTCTCTGTCTCTGTCTTTGTCTCTGTCCCTGTCTCTGACTCCGAAAGTGCCCCTATATCTGTCGCCATCCTTGTCAATGTCTTTGTCTCTCATTCCGAATGTGCCCCTATATCTGTCGCCATCCTTGTCAATGTCTCTGTCTCTGACACTGAATGTGCCCCTATATCTGTCGCTATCCTTGTCTCTGCCTGTGTCTCTGTCTCTGTCTCTGTCTCTGTCTCTGTCTCTGTCTCTGTCTCTGTCTCTGTCTCTGTCTCTGTCTCTGTCTCTGTCTCTGTCTCTGTCTCTGTCTCTGTCTCTGTCTCTGTCTCTGTCTCTGTCTTTGTCTCTGTCTCTGTCTCTGACTCCGAAAGTGCCCCTATATCTGTCGCCATCCTTGTCAATGTCTTTGTCTCTCATTCCGAATGTGCCCCTATATCTGTCGCCATCCTTGTCAATGTCTCTGTCTCTGACACTGAATGTGCCCCTATATCTGTCGCTATCCTTGTCTCTGCCTGTGTCTCTGTCTCTGTCTCTGTCTCTGTCTCTGTCTCTGTCTCTGTCTCTGCCTCCGAAAGTGCCCCTATATCTGTCGCTATCCTTGTCTCTGCAGGTGTCTCTGTCTCTGTCTCTGTCTCTGCCTCCGAAAGTGCCCCTATATCTGTCGCCATCCTTGTCAATGTCTTTGTCTCTCCCTCCGCATGTGCCCCTATATCTGTCGCCATCCTTGTCAATGTCTCTGTCTCTGACACTGAATGTGCCCCTATATCTGTCGCTATCCTTGTCTCTGCCTGTGTCTCTGTCTCTGTCTCTGTCTCTGAAAGTGCCCCTATATCTGTCGCTATCCTTGTCTCTGCCTGTGTCTCTGTCTCTGTCTCTGTCACTGTCTCTGTCTCTGCCTCCGAAAGTGCCCCTATATCTGTCGCTATCCTTGTCTCTGCCTGTGTCTCTGTCTCTGTCTCTGAAAGTGCCCCTATATCTGTCGCTATCCTTGTCTCTGCCTGTGTCTCTGTCTCTGTCTCTGTCACTGTCTCTGTCTCTGCCTCCGAAAGTGCCCCTATATCTGTCGCTATCCTTGTCTCTGCCTGTGTCTCTGTCTCTGTCTCTGTCTCTGCCTCCGAAAGTGCCCCTATTTCTGTCGCCATCCTTGTCAATGTCTTTGTCTCTCCCTCCGCATGTGCCCCTATATCTGTCGCCATCCTTGTCAATGTCTCTGTCTCTGACACTGAATGTGCCCCTATATCTGTCGCTATCCTTGTCTCTGCCTGTGTCTCTGTCTCTGTCTCTGTCTCTGTCTCTGTCTCTGTCTCTGTCTCTGTCTCCGTCTCTGTCTCTGTCTCTGTCTCTGTCTTTGTCTCTGTCTCTGTCTCTGTCTCTGTCTCTGCCTCCGAAGGTGCCCCTATATCTGTCGCCATCCTTATCAATGTCTCCATCTCTGACACAGAATGTGCCCCTATATCTGCCGCTATCCTTGTCTCTGCCTGTGTCTCTGTCTCTGACTCTGAATGTGCCCCTATATCTGTCGCTATCCTTGTCTCTGTCTCTGTCTCTGAAAGTGCCCCTATATCTGTCGCTATCCTTGTCTCTGCCTGTGTCTCTGTCTCTGTCTCTGTCACTGTCTCTGTCTCTGCCTCCGAAAGTGCCCCTATATCTGTCGCTATCCTTGTCTCTGCCTGTGTCTCTGTCTCTGTCTCTGTCTCTGTCTCTGTCTCTGTCTCTGTCTCTGTCTCTGTCTTTGTCTCTGTCCCTGTCTCTGACTCCGAAAGTGCCCCTATATCTGTCGCCATCCTTGTCAATGTCTTTGTCTCTCATTCCGAATGTGCCCCTATATCTGTCGCCATCCTTGTCAATGTCTCTGTCTCTGACTCTGAATGTGCCCCTATATCTGTCGCTATCCTTGTCTCTGCCTGTGTCTCTGTCTCTGTCTCTGAAAGTGCCCCTATATCTGTCGCTATCCTTGTCTCTGCCTGTGTCTCTGTCTCTGTCTCTGTCACTGTCTCTGTCTCTGCCTCCGAAAGTGCCCCTATATCTGTCGCTATCCTTGTCTCTGCCTGTGTCTCTGTCTC
Source organism: Megachile ligniseca (assembly GCA_945859555.1). NCBI lineage: Eukaryota > Metazoa > Arthropoda > Insecta > Hymenoptera > Megachilidae > Megachile > Megachile ligniseca. Next base: position 651,862 of record OX243790.1, read on the forward strand.
TGTCTCTGTCACTGTCTCTGTCTCTGCCTCCGAAAGTGCCCCTATATCTGCCGCTATCCTTGTCTCTGCCTGTGTCTCTGTCTCTGTCTCTGAAAGTGCCCCTATATCTGTCGCTATCCTTGTCTCTGCCTGTGTCTCTGTCTCTGTCTCTGTCTCTGCCTCCGAAAGTGCCCCTATATCTGTCGCTATCCTTGTCTCTGCCTGTGTCTCTGTCTCTGTCTCTGTCTCTGCCTCCGAAAGTGCCCCTATTTCTGTCGCCATCCTTGTCAATGTCTTTGTCTCTCCCTCCGCATGTGCCCCTATATCTGTCGCCATCCTTGTCAATGTCTCTGTCTCTGACACTGAATGTGCCCCTATATCTGTCGCTATCCTTGTCTCTGCCTGTGTCTCTGTCTCTGTCTCTGTCTCTGTCTCTGTCTCTGTCTCTGTCTCTGTCTCTGTCTCTGTCTCTGTCTCTGTCTCTGTCTCTGTCTCTGTCTCTGTCTCTGTCTCTGTCTCTGTCTCTGTCTCTGTCTCTGTCTCTGTCTCTGTCTCTGTCTTTGTCTCTGTCTCTGTCTCTGTCTCTGTCTCTGCCTCCGAAGGTGCCCCTATATCTGTCGCCATCCTTATCAATGTCTCCATCTCTGACACAGAATGTGCCCCTATATCTGCCGCTATCCTTGTCTCTGCCTGTGTCTCTGTCTCTGACTCTTAATGTGCCCCTATATCTGTCGCTATCCTTGTCTCTGCCTGTGTCTCTGTCTCTGTCTCTGAAAGTGCCCCTATATCTGTCGCTATCCTTGTCTCTGCCTGTGTCTCTGTCTCTGTCTCTGTCACTGTCTCTGTCTCTGCCTCCGAAAGTGCCCCTATATCTGCCGCTATCCTTGTCTCTGCCTGTGTCTCTGTCTCTGACTCTGAATGTGCCCCTATATCTGTCGCTATCCTTGTCTCTGCCTGTGTCTCTGTCTCTGTCTCTGAAAGTGCCCCTATATCTGTCGCTATCCTTGTCTCTGCCTGTGTCTCTGTCTCTGTCTCTGTCACTGTCTCTGTCTCTGTCTCTGTCTCTGTCTCTGTCTCTGCCTCTGTCTCTGTCTTTGTCTCTGTCTCTGTCTCTGACTCCGAAAGTGCCCCTATATCTGTCGCCATCCTTGTCAATGTCTTTGTCTCTCATTCCGAATGTGCCCCTATATCTGTCGCCATCCTTGTCAATGTCTCTGTCTCTGACACTGAATGTGCCCCTATATCTGTCGCTATCCTTGTCTCTGCCTGTGTCTCTGTCTCTGTCTCTGTCTCTGTCTCTGTCTCTGTCTCTGCCTCCGAAAGTGCCCCTATATCTGTCGCTATCCTTGTCTCTGCAGGTGTCTCTGTCTCTGTCTCTGTCTCTGCCTCCGAAAGTGCCCCTATATCTGTCGCCATCCTTGTCAATGTCTTTGTCTCTCCCTCCGCATGTGCCCCTATATCTGTCGCCATCCTTGTCAATGTCTCTGTCTCTGACACTGAATGTGCCCCTATATCTGTCGCTATCCTTGTCTCTGCCTGTGTCTCTGTCTCTGTCTCTGTCTCTGAAAGTGCCCCTATATCTGTCGCTATCCTTGTCTCTGCCTGTGTCTCTGTCTCTGTCTCTGTCACTGTCTCTGTCTCTGCCTCCGAAAGTGCCCCTATATCTGTCGCTATCCTTGTCTCTGCCTGTGTCTCTGTCTCTGTCTCTGAAAGTGCCCCTATATCTGTCGCTATCCTTGTCTCTGCCTGTGTCTCTGTCTCTGTCTCTGTCACTGTCTCTGTCTCTGCCTCCGAAAGTGCCCCTATATCTGTCGCTATCCTTGTCTCTGCCTGTGTCTCTGTCTCTGTCTCTGTCTCTGCCTCCGAAAGTGCCCCTATTTCTGTCGCCATCCTTGTCAATGTCTTTGTCTCTCCCTCCGCATGTGCCCCTATATCTGTCGCCATCCTTGTCAATGTCTCTGTCTCTGACACTGAATGTGCCCCTATATCTGTCGCTATCCTTGTCTCTGCCTGTGTCTCTGTCTCTGTCTCTGAAAGTGCCCCTATATCTGTCGCTATCCTTGTCTCTGCCTGTGTCTCTGTCTCTGTCTCTGTCACTGTCTCTGTCTCTGCCTCCGAAAGTGCCCCTATATCTGTCGCTATCCTTGTCTCTGCCTGTGTCTCTGTCTCTGTCTCTGTCTCTGCCTCCGAAAGTGCCCCTATTTCTGTCGCCATCCTTGTCAATGTCTTTGTCTCTCCCTCCGCATGTGCCCCTATATCTGTCGCCATCCTTGTCAATGTCTCTGTCTCTGACACTGAATGTGCCCCTATATCTGTCGCTATCCTTGTCTCTGCCTGTGTCTCTGTCTCTGTCTCTGTCTCTGTCTCTGTCTCTGTCTCTGTCTCTGTCTCTGTCTCCGTCTCTGTCTCTGTCTCTGTCTCTGTCTTTGTCTCTGTCTCTGTCTCTGTCTCTGTCTCTGCCTCCGAAGGTGCCCCTATATCTGTCGCCATCCTTATCAATGTCTCCATCTCTGACACAGAATGTGCCCCTATATCTGCCGCTATCCTTGTCTCTGCCTGTGTCTCTGTCTCTGACTCTGAATGTGCCCCTATATCTGTCGCTATCCTTGTCTCTGCCTGTGTCTCTGTCTCTGTCTCTGAAAGTGCCCCTATATCTGTCGCTATCCTTGTCTCTGCCTGTGTCTCTGTCTCTGTCTCTGTCACTGTCTCTGTCTCTGCCTCCGAAAGTGCCCCTATATCTGTCGCTATCCTTGTCTCTGCCTGTGTCTCTGTCTCTGTCTCTGTCTCTGTCTCTGTCTCTGTCTCTGTCTCTGTCTCTGTCTCTGTCTTTGTCTCTGTCCCTGTCTCTGACTCCGAAAGTGCCCCTATATCTGTCGCCATCCTTGTCAATGTCTTTGTCTCTCATTCCGAATGTGCCCCTATATCTGTCGCCATCCTTGTCAATGTCTCTGTCTCTGACTCTGAATGTGCCCCTATATCTGTCGCTATCCTTGTCTCTGCCTGTGTCTCTGTCTCTGTCTCTGAAAGTGCCCCTATATCTGTCGCTATCCTTGTCTCTGCCTGTGTCTCTGTCTCTGTCTCTGTCACTGTCTCTGTCTCTGCCTCCGAAAGTGCCCCTATATCTGTCGCTATCCTTGTCTCTGCCTGTGTCTCTGTCTCT
>OX243790.1:657500-662500 GCA_945859555.1 Megachile ligniseca
GCCCCTATATCTGTCGCTATCCTTGTCTCTGTCTCTGTCTCTGTCTCTGTCTCTGTCTCTGTCTCTGTCTCTGTCTCTGTCTCTGTCTCTGTCTCTGTCTCTGTCTCTGTCTCTGTCTCTGTCTCTGTCTCTGTCTCTGTCTCTGTCTCTGTCTCTGTCTCTGTCTCTGTCTCTGTCTCTGTCTCTGTCTCTGTCTCTGTCTCTGTCTCTGTCTCTGTCTCTGTCTCTGTCTCTGTCTCTGTCTCTGTCTCTGTCTCTGTCTCTGTCTCTGTCTCTGTCTCTGTCTCTGTCTCTGTCTCTGTCTCTGTCTCTGTCTCTGTCTCTGTCTCTGTCTCTGTCTCTGTCTCTGTCTCTGTCTCTGTCTCTGTCTCTGTCTCTGTCTCTGTCTCTGTCTCTGTCTCTGTCTCTGTCTCTGTCTCTGTCTCTGTCTCTGTCTCTGTCTCTGTCTCTGTCTCTGTCTCTGTCTCTGTCTCTGTCTCTGTCTCTGTCTCTGTCTCTGTCTCTGTCTCTGTCTCTGTCTCTGTCTCTGTCTCTGTCTCTGTCTCTGTCTCTGTCTCTGTCTCTGTCTCTGTCTCTGTCTCTGTCTCTGTCTCTGTCTCTGTCTCTGTCTCTGTCTCTGTCTCTGTCTCTGTCTCTGTCTCTGTCTCTGTCTCTGTCTCTGTCTCTGTCTCTGTCTCTGTCTCTGTCTCTGTCTCTGTCTCTGTCTCTGTCTCTGTCTCTGTCTCTGTCTCTGTCTCTGTCTCTGTCTCTGTCTCTGTCTCTGTCTCTGTCTCTGTCTCTGTCTCTGTCTCTGTCTCTGTCTCTGTCTCTGTCTCTGTCTCTGTCTCTGTCTCTGTCTCTGTCTCTGTCTCTGTCTCTGTCTCTGTCTCTGTCTCTGTCTCTGTCTCTGTCTCTGTCTGTGTCTCTGTCTCTGTCACTGAAAGTGCCCCTACATCTGTCGCCATCCTTATCAATGGCTCTGTCTCTGACACTGAATGTACCCCTATATCTGCCGCTATCCTTGTCTCTGCCTGTGTCTCTGTCTCTGACTCTGAATGTGCCCCTATATCTGTCGCTATCCTTGTCTCTGCCTGTGTCTATGTCTCTGACTCTGAATGTGCCCCTATATCCGCCGCTATCCTTGTCTCTGCCTGTGTCTCTGTCTCTGTCTCTGTCTCTGTCTCTGAAAGTGCCCCTATATCTGTCGCTATCCTTGTCTCTGCCTGTGTCTCTGTCTCTGTCTCTGTCACTGTCTCTGTCTCTGCCTCCGAAAGTGCCCCTATATCTGTCGCTATCCTTGTCTCTGCCTGTGTCTCTGTCTCTGTCTCTGAAAGTGCCCCTATATCTGTCGCTATCCTTGTCTCTGCCTGTGTCTCTGTCTCTGTCTCTGTCACTGTCTCTGTCTCTGCCTCCGAAAGTGCCCCTATATCTGTCGCTATCCTTGTCTCTGCCTGTGTCTCTGTCTCTGTCTCTGTCTCTGCCTCCGAAAGTGCCCCTATTTCTGTCGCCATCCTTGTCAATGTCTTTGTCTCTCCCTCCGCATGTGCCCCTATATCTGTCGCCATCCTTGTCAATGTCTCTGTCTCTGACACTGAATGTGCCCCTATATCTGTCGCTATCCTTGTCTCTGCCTGTGTCTCTGTCTCTGTCTCTGTCTCTGTCTCTGTCTCTGTCTCTGTCTCTGTCTCCGTCTCTGTCTCTGTCTCTGTCTCTGTCTTTGTCTCTGTCTCTGTCTCTGTCTCTGTCTCTGCCTCCGAAGGTGCCCCTATATCTGTCGCCATCCTTATCAATGTCTCCATCTCTGACACAGAATGTGCCCCTATATCTGCCGCTATCCTTGTCTCTGCCTGTGTCTCTGTCTCTGACTCTGAATGTGCCCCTATATCTGTCGCTATCCTTGTCTCTGCCTGTGTCTCTGTCTCTGTCTCTGAAAGTGCCCCTATATCTGTCGCTATCCTTGTCTCTGCCTGTGTCTCTGTCTCTGTCTCTGTCACTGTCTCTGTCTCTGCCTCCGAAAGTGCCCCTATATCTGTCGCTATCCTTGTCTCTGCCTGTGTCTCTGTCTCTGTCTCTGTCTCTGTCTCTGTCTCTGTCTCTGTCTCTGTCTCTGTCTCTGTCTCTGTCTTTGTCTCTGTCCCTGTCTCTGACTCCGAAAGTGCCCCTATATCTGTCGCCATCCTTGTCAATGTCTTTGTCTCTCATTCCGAATGTGCCCCTATATCTGTCGCCATCCTTGTCAATGTCTCTGTCTCTGACTCTGAATGTGCCCCTATATCTGTCGCTATCCTTGTCTCTGCCTGTGTCTCTGTCTCTGTCTCTGAAAGTGCCCCTATATCTGTCGCTATCCTTGTCTCTGCCTGTGTCTCTGTCTCTGTCTCTGTCACTGTCTCTGTCTCTGCCTCCGAAAGTGCCCCTATATCTGTCGCTATCCTTGTCTCTGCCTGTGTCTCTGTCTCTGTCTCTGTCACTGTCTCTGTCTCTGCCTCCGAAAGTGCCCCTATATCTGTCGCTATCCTTGTCTCTGCCTGTGTCTCTGTCTCTGTCTCTGAAAGTGCCCCTATATCTGTCGCTATCCTTGTCTCTGCCTGTGTCTCTGTCTCTGTCTCTGTCACTGTCTCTGTCTCTGCCTCCGAAAGTGCCCCTATATCTGCCGCTATCCTTGTCTCTGCCTGTGTCTCTGTCTCTGACTCTGAATGTGCCCCTATATCTGTCGCTATCCTTGTCTCTGCCTGTGTCTCTGTCTCTGTCTCTGAAAGTGCCCCTATATCTGTCGCTATCCTTGTCTCTGCCTGTGTCTCTGTCTCTGTCTCTGTCACTGTCTCTGTCTCTGTCTCTGTCTCTGTCTCTGTCTCTGTCTCTGTCTCTGTCTTTGTCTCTGTCTCTGTCTCTGACTCCGAAAGTGCCCCTATATCTGTCGCCATCCTTGTCAATGTCTTTGTCTCTCATTCCGAATGTGCCCCTATATCTGTCGCCATCCTTGTCAATGTCTCTGTCTCTGACACTGAATGTGCCCCTATATCTGTCGCTATCCTTGTCTCTGCCTGTGTCTCTGTCTCTGTCTCTGTCTCTGTCTCTGTCTCTGTCTCTGTCTCTGCCTCCGAAAGTGCCCCTATATCTGTCGCTATCCTTGTCTCTGCAGGTGTCTCTGTCTCTGTCTCTGTCTCTGCCTCCGAAAGTGCCCCTATATCTGTCGCCATCCTTGTCAATGTCTTTGTCTCTCCCTCCGCATGTGCCCCTATATCTGTCGCCATCCTTGTCAATGTCTCTGTCTCTGACACTGAATGTGCCCCTATATCTGTCGCTATCCTTGTCTCTGCCTGTGTCTCTGTCTCTGTCTCTGAAAGTGCCCCTATATCTGTCGCTATCCTTGTCTCTGCCTGTGTCTCTGTCTCTGTCTCTGTCACTGTCTCTGTCTCTGCCTCCGAAAGTGCCCCTATATCTGTCGCTATCCTTGTCTCTGCCTGTGTCTCTGTCTCTGTCTCTGTCTCTGCCTCCGAAAGTGCCCCTATTTCTGTCGCCATCCTTGTCAATGTCTTTGTCTCTCCCTCCGCATGTGCCCCTATATCTGTCGCCATCCTTGTCAATGTCTCTGTCTCTGACACTGAATGTGCCCCTATATCTGTCGCTATCCTTGTCTCTGCCTGTGTCTCTGTCTCTGTCTCTGTCTCTGTCTCTGTCTCTGTCTCTGTCTCTGTCTCCGTCTCTGTCTCTGTCTCTGTCTCTGTCTTTGTCTCTGTCTCTGTCTCTGTCTCTGTCTCTGCCTCCGAAGGTGCCCCTATATCTGTCGCCATCCTTATCAATGTCTCCATCTCTGACACAGAATGTGCCCCTATATCTGCCGCTATCCTTGTCTCTGCCTGTGTCTCTGTCTCTGACTCTGAATGTGCCCCTATATCTGTCGCTATCCTTGTCTCTGCCTGTGTCTCTGTCTCTGTCTCTGAAAGTGCCCCTATATCTGTCGCTATCCTTGTCTCTGCCTGTGTCTCTGTCTCTGTCTCTGTCACTGTCTCTGTCTCTGCCTCCGAAAGTGCCCCTATATCTGTCGCTATCCTTGTCTCTGCCTGTGTCTCTGTCTCTGTCTCTGTCTCTGTCTCTGTCTCTGTCTCTGTCTCTGTCTCTGTCTCTGTCTTTGTCTCTGTCCCTGTCTCTGACTCCGAAAGTGCCCCTATATCTGTCGCCATCCTTGTCAATGTCTTTGTCTCTCATTCCGAATGTGCCCCTATATCTGTCGCCATCCTTGTCAATGTCTCTGTCTCTGACTCTGAATGTGCCCCTATATCTGTCGCTATCCTTGTCTCTGCCTGTGTCTCTGTCTCTGTCTCTGAAAGTGCCCCTATATCTGTCGCTATCCTTGTCTCTGCCTGTGTCTCTGTCTCTGTCTCTGTCACTGTCTCTGTCTCTGCCTCCGAAAGTGCCCCTATATCTGTCGCTATCCTTGTCTCTGCCTGTGTCTCTGTCTCTGTCTCTGTCACTGTCTCTGTCTCTGCCTCCGAAAGTGCCCCTATATCTGCCGCTATCCTTGTCTCTGCCTGTGTCTCTGTCTCTGTCTCTGAAAGTGCCCCTATATCTGTCGCTATCCTTGTCTCTGCCTGTGTCTCTGTCTCTGTCTCTGTCTCTGCCTCCGAAAGTGCCCCTATATCTGTCGCTATCCTTGTCTCTGCCTGTGTCTCTGTCTCTGTCTCTGTCTCTGCCTCCGAAAGTGCCCCTATTTCTGTCGCCATCCTTGTCAATGTCTTTGTCTCTCCCTCCGCATGTGCCCCTATATCTGTCGCCATCCTTGTCAATGTCTCTGTCTCTGACACTGAATGTGCCCCTATATCTGTCGCTATCCTTGTCTCTGCCTGTGTCTCTGTCTCTGTCTCTGTCTCTGTCTCTGTCTCTGTCTCTGTCTCTGTCTCTGTCTCTGTCTCTGTCTCTGTCTCTGTCTCTGTCTCTGTCTCTGTCTCTGTCTCTGTCTCTGTCTCTGTCTCTGTCTTTGTCTCTGTCTCTGTCTCTGTCTCTGTCTCTGCCTCCGAAGGTGC
>OX243790.1:667500-670000 GCA_945859555.1 Megachile ligniseca
GTGCCCCTATATCTATCACTATCCTTGTCTCTGCCTGTGTCTCCGTCGCTGTCTCTGTCTCTGTCTCTGTCTCTGACTCTCTGTCTCTCTGTCTTTCTGTCTCTCTGTCTCCCTGTCTCCCTGTCTCTCTGTCTCCCTGTCTCTCTGTCTCCCTGTCTCTCTGTCTCTCTGTCTCTCTGTCTCTCTGTCTCTCTGTCTCTCTGTCTCTCTGTCTCTCTGTCTCTCTGTCTCTCTGTCTCTCTGTCTCTCTGTCTCTCTGTCTCTCTGTCTCTCTGTCTCTCTGTCTCTCTGTCTCTCTGTCTCTCTGTCTCTCTGTCTCTCTGTCTCTCTGTCTCTCTGTCTCTCTGTCTCTCTGTCTCTCTGTCTCTCTGTCTCTCTGTCTCTCTGTCTCTCTGTCTCTCTGTCTCTCTGTCTCTCTGTCTCTCTGTCTCTCTGTCTCTCTGTCTCTCTGTCTCTCTGTCTCTCTGTCTCTCTGTCTCTGTCTCTGTCTCTGTCTCTGTCTCTGTCTCTGTCTCTGTCTCTGTCTCTGTCTCTGTCTCTGTCTCTGTCTCTGTCTCTGTCTCTGTCTCTGTCTCTGTCTCTGTCTCTGTCTCTGTCTCTGTCTCTGTCTCTGTCTCTGTCTCTGTCTCTGTCTCTGTCTCTGTCTCTGTCTCTGTCTCTGTCTCTGTCTCTGTCTCTGTCTCTGTCTCTGACTCTGAAAGTGCCCCTATATCTGTCGCTACCCTTCTCTCTGCCTGTGTCTCTGTCTCTGACTCTGAAAGTGCCCCTATATCTGTCGCTATCTTTGTCTCTGCCTGTGTCTCTGTCTCTGACTCTGAAAGTGCCCCTATATCTGTCGCCATCCTTGTCAATGTCTCTGTCTCTGTCTCTGCCTCTGTCTCTGTCTCTGTCTCTGTCTCTGTCTCTGTCTCTGTCTCTGTCTCTGTCTCCGTCTTTGTCTCTGTCTCTGTCTCTGCCTGTGTCTCTGTCTTTGTATCTGTCTCTGTCTCTGTCTCTGTCTCTGTCTCTGTCTCTGTCTCTGTCTCTGAAAGTGCCCCTACATCTGTCGCCATCCTTATCAATGGCTCTGTCTCTGACACTGAATGTACCCCTATATCTGCCGCTATCCTTGTCTCTGCCTGTGTCTCTGTCTCTGACTCTGAATGTGCCCCTATATCTGTCGCTATCCTTGTCTCTGCCTGTGTCTCTGTCTCTGACTCTGAATGTGCCCCTATATCTGCCGCTATCCTTGTCTCTGCCTGTGTCTCTGTCTCTGTCTCTGTCTCTGTCTCTGAAAGTGCCCCTATATCTGTCGCTATCCTTGTCTCTGCCTGTGTCTCTGTCTCTGTCTCTGTCTCTGTCTCTGAAAGTGCCCCTATATCTGTCGCTATCCTTGTCTCTGCCTGTGTCTCTGTCTCTGTCTCTGTCTCTGTCACTGTCTCTGTCTCTGCCTCCGTAAGTGCCCCTATATCTGTCGCCATCCTTGTCAATGTCTTTGTCTCTGCCTCCGAATGTGCCCCTATATCTGTCGCCATCCTTGTCAATGTCTCTGTCTCTGTCTCTGTCTCTGCCCACGAAGGTGCCCCTATATCTGTCGCCATCCTTATCAATGTCTCCATCTCTGACACTGAATGTGCCCCTATATCTGTCGCTATCCTTGTCTCTGTCTCTGTCTCTGTCTCTGTCTCTGTCTCTGTCTCTGTCTCTGTCTCTGTCTCTGTCTCTGTCTCTGTCTCTGTCTCTGTCTCTGTCTCTCTGTATGTCTGTCTCTCTGTCTCTCTGTCTCTCTGTCTCTGTCTCTGTCTCTGTCTCTGTCTCTGTCTCTGTCTCTGAAAGTGCCCCTACATCTGTCGCCATCCTTATCAATGGCTCTGTCTCTGACACTGAATGTACCCCTATATCTGCCGCTATCCTTGTCTCTGCCTGTGTCTCTGTCTCTGACTCTGAATGTGCCCCTATATCTGTCGCTATCCTTGTCTCTGCCTGTGTCTATGTCTCTGACTCTGAATGTGCCCCTATATCTGCCGCTATCCTTGTCTCTGGCTGTGTCTCTGTCACTGTCTCTGTCTCTGTCTCTGAAAGTGCCCCTATATCTGTCGCTATCCTTGTCTCTGCCTGTGTCTCTGTCTCTGTCTCTGTCTCTGTCTCTGAAAGTGCCCCTATATCTGTCGCTATCCTTGTCTCTGCCTGTGTCTCTGTCTCTGTCTCTGTCACTGTCTCTGTCTCTGCCTCCGAAAGTGCCCCTATATCTGTCGCTATCCTTGTCTCTGCCTGTGTCTCTGTCTCTGACTCTGAATGTGCCCCTATATCTATCACTATCCTTGTCTCTGCCTGTGTCTCCGTCGCTGTCTCTGTCTCTGTCTCTGTCTCTGACTCTCTGTCTCTCTGTCTTTCTGTCTCTCTGTCTCCCTGTCTCTCTGTCTCCCTGTCTCTCTGTCTCCCTGTCTCTCTGTCTCTCTGTCTCTCTGTCTCTCTGTCTCTCTGTCTCTCTGTCTCTCTGTCTCTCTGTCTCTCTGTCTCT
>OX243790.1:672500-755000 GCA_945859555.1 Megachile ligniseca
ATCTGTCGCTATCCTTGTCTCTGCCTGTGTCTCTGTCTCTGTCTCTGTCTCTGTCTCTGTCTCTGCCTCCGAAAGTGCCCCTATTTCTGTCGCCATCCTTGTCAATGTCTTTGTCTCTCCCTCCGCATGTGCCCCTATATCTGTCGCCATCCTTATCAATGTCTCCATCTCTGACACTGAATGTGCCCCTATATCTGTCGCTATCCTTGTCTCTGCCTGTGTCTCTGTCTCTGTCTCTGTCTCTGTCTCTGTCTCTGTCTCTGTCTCTGTCTCTGTCTCTGTCTCTGTCTCTGTCTCTCTGTCTGTCTGTCTCTCTGTCTCTCTGTCTCTCTGTCTCTCTGTCTCTCTGTCTCTCTGTCTCTCTGTCTCTCTGTCTCTCTGTCTCTCTGTCTCTCTGTCTCTCTGTCTCTCTGTCTCTCTGTCTCTCTGTCTCTCTGTCTCTCTGTCTCTCTGTCTCTCTGTCTTTCTGTCTCTCTGTCTCTCTGTCTCTCTGTCTCTCTGGCTCTCTGTCTCTCTGTCTCTCTGTCTCTGTCTCTCTGTCTCTCTGTCTCTGTGTCTCCGTCTCTGTCACTGTCTCTGTCTCCGCCTCCGAAAGTGCCCCTATATCTGTCGCCATCCTTGTCAATGTCTCTGTCTCTGACTCTGAGTGTGCCCCTATATCTGTCGCTATCCTTGTCTCTGCCTGTGTCTCTGTCACTGTCTCTGTCTCCGCCTCCGAAAGTGCCCCTATATCTGTCGCTATCCTTGTCTCTGCCTGTGTCTCTGTCTCTGTCTCTGTCTCTGCCTCCGAAAGTGCCCCTATTTCTGTCGCCATCCTTGTCAATGTCTTTGTCTCTCATTCCGAATGTGCCCCTATATCTGTCGCCATCCTTGTCAATGTCTTTGTCTCTCATTCCGAATGTGCCCCTATATCTGTCGCCATCCTTGTCAATGTCTCTGTCTCTGACACTGAATGTGCCCCTATATCTGTCGCTATCCTTGTCTCTGCCTGTGTCTCTGTCTCTGTCTCTGTCTCTGTCTCTGTCTCTGCCTCCGAAAGTGCCCCTATATCTGTCGCTATCCTTGTCTCTGCAGGTGTCTCTGTCTCTGTCTCTGTCTCTGCCTCCGAAAGTGCCCCTATATCTGTCGCCATCCTTGTCAATGTCTTTGTCTCTCCCTCCGCATGTGCCCCTATATCTGTCGCCATCCTTGTCAATGTCTCTGTCTCTGACACTGAATGTGCCCCTATATCTGTCGCTATCCTTGTCTCTGCCTGTGTCTCTGTCTCTGTCTCTGTCTCTGAAAGTGCCCCTATATCTGTCGCTATCCTTGTCTCTGCCTGTGTCTCTGTCTCTGTCTCTGTCACTGTCTCTGTCTCTGCCTCCGAAAGTGCCCCTATATCTGTCGCTATCCTTGTCTCTGCCTGTGTCTCTGTCTCTGTCTCTGAAAGTGCCCCTATATCTGTCGCTATCCTTGTCTCTGCCTGTGTCTCTGTCTCTGTCTCTGTCACTGTCTCTGTCTCTGCCTCCGAAAGTGCCCCTATATCTGTCGCTATCCTTGTCTCTGCCTGTGTCTATGTCTCTGACTCTGAATGTGCCCCTATATCTGCCGCTATCCTTGTCTCTGCCTGTGTCTCTGTCTCTGTCTCTGTCTCTGTCTCTGAAAGTGCCCCTATATCTGTCGCTATCCTTGTCTCTGCCTGTGTCTCTGTCTCTGTCTCTGTCTCTGTCTCTGAAAGTGCCCCTATATCTGTCGCTATCCTTGTCTCTGCCTGTGTCTCTGTCTCTGTCTCTGTCACTGTCTCTGTCTCTGCCTCCGAAAGTGCCCCTATATCTGTCGCTATCCTTGTCTCTGCCTGTGTCTCTGTCTCTGACTCTGAATGTGCCCCTATATCTATCACTATCCTTGTCTCTGCCTGTGTCTCCGTCGCTGTCTCTGTCTCTGTCTCTGTCTCTGACTCTCTGTCTCTCTGTCTTTCTGTCTCTCTGTCTCCCTGTCTCCCTGTCTCTCTGTCTCCCTGTCTCTCTGTCTCCCTGTCTCTCTGTCTCTCTGTCTCTCTGTCTCTCTGTCTCTCTGTCTCTCTGTCTCTCTGTCTCTCTGTCTCTCTGTCTCTCTGTCTCTCTGTCTCTCTGTCTCTCTGTCTCTCTGTCTCTCTGTCTCTCTGTCTCTCTGTCTCTCTGTCTCTCTGTCTCTCTGTCTCTCTGTCTCTCTGTCTCTCTGTCTCTCTGTCTCTCTGTCTCTCTGTCTCTCTGTCTCTCTGTCTCTCTGTCTCTCTGTCTCTCTGTCTCTCTGTCTCTCTGTCTCTCTGTCTCTCTGTCTCTCTGTCTCTCTGTCTCTCTGTCTCTCTGTCTCTCTGTCTCTCTGTCTCTCTGTCTCTCTGTCTCTCTGTCTCTCTGTCTCTCTGTCTCTCTGTCTCTCTGTCTCTCTGTCTCTCTGTCTCTCTGTCTCTGTCTCTGTCTCTGTCTCTGTCTCTGTCTCTGTCTCTGTCTCTGTCTCTGTCTCTGTCTCTGTCTCTGTCTCTGTCTCTGTCTCTGTCTCTGTCTCTGTCTCTGTCTCTGTCTCTGTCTCTGTCTCTGTCTCTGTCTCTGTCTCTGTCTCTGTCTCTGTCTCTGTCTCTCTGTCTGTCTGTCTCTCTGTCTCTCTGTCTCTCTGTCTCTCTGTCTCTCTGTCTCTCTGTCTCTCTGTCTCTCTGTCTCTCTGTCTCTCTGTCTCTCTGTCTCTCTGTCTCTCTGTCTCTCTGTCTCTCTGTCTCTCTGTCTCTCTGTCTCTCTGTCTTTCTGTCTCTCTGTCTCTCTGTCTCTCTGTCTCTCTGGCTCTCTGTCTCTCTGTCTCTCTGTCTCTGTCTCTCTGTCTCTCTGTCTCTGTGTCTCCGTCTCTGTCACTGTCTCTGTCTCCGCCTCCGAAAGTGCCCCTATATCTGTCGCCATCCTTGTCAATGTCTCTGTCTCTGACTCTGAGTGTGCCCCTATATCTGTCGCTATCCTTGTCTCTGCCTGTGTCTCTGTCACTGTCTCTGTCTCCGCCTCCGAAAGTGCCCCTATATCTGTCGCTATCCTTGTCTCTGCCTGTGTCTCTGTCTCTGTCTCTGTCTCTGCCTCCGAAAGTGCCCCTATTTCTGTCGCCATCCTTGTCAATGTCTTTGTCTCTCATTCCGAATGTGCCCCTATATCTGTCGCCATCCTTGTCAATGTCTTTGTCTCTCATTCCGAATGTGCCCCTATATCTGTCGCCATCCTTGTCAATGTCTCTGTCTCTGACACTGAATGTGCCCCTATATCTGTCGCTATCCTTGTCTCTGCCTGTGTCTCTGTCTCTGTCTCTGTCTCTGTCTCTGTCTCTGCCTCCGAAAGTGCCCCTATATCTGTCGCTATCCTTGTCTCTGCAGGTGTCTCTGTCTCTGTCTCTGTCTCTGCCTCCGAAAGTGCCCCTATATCTGTCGCCATCCTTGTCAATGTCTTTGTCTCTCCCTCCGCATGTGCCCCTATATCTGTCGCCATCCTTGTCAATGTCTCTGTCTCTGACACTGAATGTGCCCCTATATCTGTCGCTATCCTTGTCTCTGCCTGTGTCTCTGTCTCTGTCTCTGTCTCTGAAAGTGCCCCTATATCTGTCGCTATCCTTGTCTCTGCCTGTGTCTCTGTCTCTGTCTCTGTCACTGTCTCTGTCTCTGCCTCCGAAAGTGCCCCTATATCTGTCGCTATCCTTGTCTCTGCCTGTGTCTCTGTCTCTGTCTCTGAAAGTGCCCCTATATCTGTCGCTATCCTTGTCTCTGCCTGTGTCTCTGTCTCTGTCTCTGTCACTGTCTCTGTCTCTGCCTCCGAAAGTGCCCCTATATCTGTCGCTATCCTTGTCTCTGCCTGTGTCTCTGTCTCTGTCTCTGTCTCTGCCTCCGAAAGTGCCCCTATTTCTGTCGCCATCCTTGTCAATGTCTTTGTCTCTCCCTCCGCATGTGCCCCTATATCTGTCGCCATCCTTGTCAATGTCTCTGTCTCTGACACTGAATGTGCCCCTATATCTGTCGCTATCCTTGTCTCTGCCTGTGTCTCTGTCTCTGTCTCTGTCTCTGTCTCTGTCTCTGTCTCTGTCTCTGTCTCCGTCTCTGTCTCTGTCTCTGTCTCTGTCTTTGTCTCTGTCTCTGTCTCTGTCTCTGTCTCTGTCTCTGCCTCCGAAGGTGCCCCTATATCTGTCGCCATCCTTATCAATGTCTCCATCTCTGACACAGAATGTGCCCCTATATCTGCCGCTATCCTTGTCTCTGCCTGTGTCTCTGTCTCTGACTCTGAATGTGCCCCTATATCTGTCGCTATCCTTGTCTCTGCCTGTGTCTCTGTCTCTGTCTCTGAAAGTGCCCCTATATCTGTCGCTATCCTTGTCTCTGCCTGTGTCTCTGTCTCTGTCTCTGTCACTGTCTCTGTCTCTGCCTCCGAAAGTGCCCCTATATCTGTCGCTATCCTTGTCTCTGCCTGTGTCTCTGTCTCTGTCTCTGTCTCTGTCTCTGTCTCTGTCTCTGTCTCTGTCTCTGTCTCTGTCTTTGTCTCTGTCCCTGTCTCTGACTCCGAAAGTGCCCCTATATCTGTCGCCATCCTTGTCAATGTCTTTGTCTCTCATTCCGAATGTGCCCCTATATCTGTCGCCATCCTTGTCAATGTCTCTGTCTCTGACTCTGAATGTGCCCCTATATCTGTCGCTATCCTTGTCTCTGCCTGTGTCTCTGTCTCTGTCTCTGAAAGTGCCCCTATATCTGTCGCTATCCTTGTCTCTGCCTGTGTCTCTGTCTCTGTCTCTGTCACTGTCTCTGTCTCTGCCTCCGAAAGTGCCCCTATATCTGTCGCTATCCTTGTCTCTGCCTGTGTCTCTGTCTCTGTCTCTGTCACTGTCTCTGTCTCTGCCTCCGAAAGTGCCCCTATATCTGCCGCTATCCTTGTCTCTGCCTGTGTCTCTGTCTCTGTCTCTGAAAGTGCCCCTATATCTGTCGCTATCCTTGTCTCTGCCTGTGTCTCTGTCTCTGTCTCTGTCTCTGCCTCCGAAAGTGCCCCTATATCTGTCGCTATCCTTGTCTCTGCCTGTGTCTCTGTCTCTGTCTCTGTCTCTGCCTCCGAAAGTGCCCCTATTTCTGTCGCCATCCTTGTCAATGTCTTTGTCTCTCCCTCCGCATGTGCCCCTATATCTGTCGCCATCCTTGTCAATGTCTCTGTCTCTGACACTGAATGTGCCCCTATATCTGTCGCTATCCTTGTCTCTGCCTGTGTCTCTGTCTCTGTCTCTGTCTCTGTCTCTGTCTCTGTCTCTGTCTCTGTCTCTGTCTCTGTCTCTGTCTCTGTCTCTGTCTCTGTCTCTGTCTCTGTCTCTGTCTCTGTCTCTGTCTCTGTCTCTGTCTCTGTCTTTGTCTCTGTCTCTGTCTCTGTCTCTGTCTCTGCCTCCGAAGGTGCCCCTATATCTGTCGCCATCCTTATCAATGTCTCCATCTCTGACACAGAATGTGCCCCTATATCTGCCGCTATCCTTGTCTCTGCCTGTGTCTCTGTCTCTGACTCTTAATGTGCCCCTATATCTGTCGCTATCCTTGTCTCTGCCTGTGTCTCTGTCTCTGTCTCTGAAAGTGCCCCTATATCTGTCGCTATCCTTGTCTCTGCCTGTGTCTCTGTCTCTGTCTCTGTCACTGTCTCTGTCTCTGCCTCCGAAAGTGCCCCTATATCTGTCGCTATCCTTGTCTCTGCCTGTGTCTCTGTCTCTGTCTCTGTCTCTGCCTCCGAAAGTGCCCCTATATCTGTCGCCATCCTTGTCAATGTCTTTGTCTCTAACTCCGCATGTGCCCCTATATCTGTCGCCATCCTTGTCTATGTCTCTGTCTCTGACACTGAATGTGCCCCTATATCTGTCGCTATCCTTGTCTCTGCCTGTGTCTCTGTCTCTGTCTCTGTCTCTGTCTCTGTCTCTGTCTCTGTCTCTGTCTCTGTCTCTGTCTCTGTCTCTGTCTCTGTCTCTGTCTCTGTCTCTGTCTCTGTCTCTGTCTCTGTCTCTGTCTCTGTCTCTGTCTCTGCCTCCGAAGGTGCCCCTATATCTGTCGCCATCCTTTTCAATGTCTCTGTCTCTGACTCTGAATGTGCCCCTATATCTGTCGCTATCCTTGTCTCTGCCTGTGTCTCTGTCTCTGACTCTGAATGTGCCCATATATCTGTCGCTATCCTTGTCAATGTCTCTGTCTCTGCCTCTGAACGTGCCCCTATATCTGCCGCTATCCTTGTCTCTGTCTCTGTCTCTGTCTCTGTCTCTGAAAGTGCCCCTATATCTGTCGCTATCCTTGTCTCTGCCTGTGTCTCTGTCTCTGTCTCTGTCACTGTCTCTGTCTCTGCCTCCGAAAGTGCCCCTATATCTGTCGCCATCCTTGTCAATGTCTTTGTCTCTGCCTCCGAATGTGCCCCTATATCTGTCGCCATCCTTGTCAATGTCTCTGTCTCTGTCTCTGTCTCTGTCTCTGCCTCCGAAGGTGCCCCTATATCTGTCGCCATCCTTATCAATGTCTCCATCTCTGACACAGAATGTGCCCCTATATCTGCCGCTATCCTTGTCTCTGCCTGTGTCTCTGTCTCTGACTCTGAATGTGCCCCTATATCTGTCGCTATCCTTGTCTCTGCCTGTGTCTCTGTCTCTGTCTCTGTCACTGTCTCTGTCTCTGCCTCCGAAAGTGCCCCTATATCTGTCGCTATCCTTGTCTCTGCCTGTGTCTCTGTCTCTGTCTCTGTCTCTGCCTCCGAAAGTGCCCCTATTTCTGTCGCCATCCTTGTCAATGTCTTTGTCTCTCCCTCCGCATGTGCCCCTATATCTGTCGCCATCCTTGTCAATGTCTCTGTCTCTGACACTGAATGTGCCCCTATATCTGTCGCTATCCTTGTCTCTGCCTGTGTCTCTGTCTCTGTCTCTGTCTCTGTCTCTGTCTCTGTCTCTGTCTCTGTCTCTGTCTCTGTCTCTGTCTCTGTCTCTGTCTCTGTCTCTGTCTCTGTCTCTGTCTCTGTCTCTGTCTCTGTCTTTGTCTCTGTCTCTGTCTCTGTCTCTGTCTCTGCCTCCGAAGGTGCCCCTATATCTGTCGCCATCCTTATCAATGTCTCCATCTCTGACACAGAATGTGCCCCTATATCTGCCGCTATCCTTGTCTCTGCCTGTGTCTCTGTCTCTGACTCTTAATGTGCCCCTATATCTGTCGCTATCCTTGTCTCTGCCTGTGTCTCTGTCTCTGTCTCTGAAAGTGCCCCTATATCTGTCGCTATCCTTGTCTCTGCCTGTGTCTCTGTCTCTGTCTCTGTCACTGTCTCTGTCTCTGTCTCTGTCTCTGTCTCTGTCTCTGTCTCTGTCTCTGTCTCTGTCTCTGTCTCTGTCTCTGTCTCTGTCTCTGTCTCTGTCTCTGTCTCTGTCTCTGTCTCTGTCTCTGTCTCTGTCTCTGTCTCTGTCTCTGTCTCTGTCTCTGTCTCTGTCTCTGTCTCTGTCTCTGTCTCTGTCTCTGTCTCTGTCTCTGTCTCTGTCTCTGTCTCTGTCTCTGTCTCTGTCTCTGTCTCTGTCTCTGTCTCTGTCTCTGTCTCTGTCTCTGTCTCTGTCTCTGTCTCTGTCTCTGTCTCTGTCTCTGTCTCTGTCTCTGTCTCTGTCTCTGTCTCTGTCTCTGTCTCTGTCTCTGTCTCTGTCTCTGTCTCTGTCTCTGTCTCTGTCTCTGTCTCTGTCTCTGTCTCTGTCTCTGTCTCTGTCTCTGTCTCTGTCTCTGTCTCTGTCTCTGTCTCTGTCTCTGTCTCTGTCTCTGTCTCTGTCTCTGTCTCTGTCTCTGTCTCTGTCTCTGTCTCTGTCTCTGTCTCTGTCTCTGTCTCTGTCTCTGTCTCTGTCTCTGTCTCTGTCTCTGTCTCTGTCTCTGTCTCTGTCTCTGTCTCTGTCTCTGTCTCTGTCTCTGTCTCTGTCTCTGTCTCTGTCTCTGTCTCTGTCTCTGTCTCTGTCTCTGTCTCTGTCTCTGTCTCTGTCTCTGTCT
Source organism: Megachile ligniseca (assembly GCA_945859555.1). NCBI lineage: Eukaryota > Metazoa > Arthropoda > Insecta > Hymenoptera > Megachilidae > Megachile > Megachile ligniseca. The sequence goes on from OX243790.1 coordinate 680,485, forward strand.
CTGTCTCTGTCTCTGTCTCTGTCTCTGTCTCTGTCTCTGTCTCTGTCTCTGTCTCTGTCTCTGTCTCTGTCTCTGTCTCTGTCTCTGTCTCTGTCTCTGTCTCTGTCTCTGTCTCTGTCTCTGTCTCTGTCTCTGTCTCTGTCTCTGTCTCTGTCTCTGTCTCTGTCTCTGTCTCTGTCTCTGTCTCTGTCTCTGTCTCTGTCTCTGTCTCTGTCTCTGTCTCTGTCTCTGTCTCTGTCTCTGTCTCTGTCTCTGTCTCTGTCTCTGTCTCTGTCTCTGTCTCTGTCTCTGTCTCTGTCTCTGTCTCTGTCTCTGTCTCTGTCTCTGTCTCTGTCTCTGTCTCTGTCTCTGTCTCTGTCTCTGTCTCTGTCTCTGTCTCTGTCTCCGTCTCTGTCTCTGTCTCTGTCTCTGTCTTTGTCTCTGTCTCTGTCTCTGTCTCTGTCTCTGCCTCCGAAGGTGCCCCTATATCTGTCGCCATCCTTATCAATGTCTCCATCTCTGACACAGAATGTGCCCCTATATCTTCCGCTATCCTTGTCTCTGCCTGTGTCTCTGTCTCTGACTCTGAATGTGCCCCTATATCTGTCGCTATCCTTGTCTCTGCCTGTGTCTCTGTCTCTGTCTCTGAAAGTGCCCCTATATCTGTCGCTATCCTTGTCTCTGCCTGTGTCTCTGTCTCTGTCTCTGTCACTGTCTCTGTCTCTGCCTCCGAAAGTGCCCCTATATCTGTCGCTATCCTTGTCTCTGCCTGTGTCTCTGTCTCTGTCTCTGTCTCTGTCTCTGTCTCTGTCTCTGTCTCTGTCTCTGTCTCTGTCTCTGTCTCTGTCTCTGTCTCTGTCTTTGTCTCTGTCCCTGTCTCTGACTCCGAAAGTGCCCCTATATCTGTCGCCATCCTTGTCAATGTCTTTGTCTCTCATTCCGAATGTGCCCCTATATCTGTCGCCATCCTTGTCAATGTCTCTGTCTCTGACACTGAATGTGCCCCTATATCTGTCGCTATCCTTGTCTCTGCCTGTGTCTCTGTCTCTGTCTCTGTCTCTGTCTCTGTCTCTGTCTCTGTCTCTGTCTCTGTCTCTGTCTCTGTCTCTGTCTCTGTCTCTGTCTCTGTCTCTGTCTCTGTCTCTGTCTCTGTCTCTGTCTCTGTCTCTGTCTTTGTCTCTGTCTCTGTCTCTGACTCCGAAAGTGCCCCTATATCTGTCGCCATCCTTGTCAATGTCTTTGTCTCTCATTCCGAATGTGCCCCTATATCTGTCGCCATCCTTGTCAATGTCTCTGTCTCTGACACTGAATGTGCCCCTATATCTGTCGCTATCCTTGTCTCTGCCTGTGTCTCTGTCTCTGTCTCTGTCTCTGTCTCTGTCTCTGTCTCTGTCTCTGCCTCCGAAAGTGCCCCTATATCTGTCGCTATCCTTGTCTCTGCAGGTGTCTCTGTCTCTGTCTCTGTCTCTGCCTCCGAAAGTGCCCCTATATCTGTCGCCATCCTTGTCAATGTCTTTGTCTCTCCCTCCGCATGTGCCCCTATATCTGTCGCCATCCTTGTCAATGTCTCTGTCTCTGACACTGAATGTGCCCCTATATCTGTCGCTATCCTTGTCTCTGCCTGTGTCTCTGTCTCTGTCTCTGTCTCTGAAAGTGCCCCTATATCTGTCGCTATCCTTGTCTCTGCCTGTGTCTCTGTCTCTGTCTCTGTCACTGTCTCTGTCTCTGCCTCCGAAAGTGCCCCTATATCTGTCGCTATCCTTGTCTCTGCCTGTGTCTCTGTCTCTGTCTCTGAAAGTGCCCCTATATCTGTCGCTATCCTTGTCTCTGCCTGTGTCTCTGTCTCTGTCTCTGTCACTGTCTCTGTCTCTGCCTCCGAAAGTGCCCCTATATCTGTCGCTATCCTTGTCTCTGCCTGTGTCTCTGTCTCTGTCTCTGTCTCTGTCTCTGTCTCTGTCTCTGTCTCTGTCTCTGTCTCTGTCTCTGTCTCTGTCTCTGTCTCTGTCTCTGTCTCTGTCTCTGTCTCTGTCTCTGTCTCTGTCTCCGTCTCTGTCTCTGTCTCTGTCTCTGTCTTTGTCTCTGTCTCTGTCTCTGTCTCTGTCTCTGCCTCCGAAGGTGCCCCTATATCTGTCGCCATCCTTATCAATGTCTCCATCTCTGACACAGAATGTGCCCCTATATCTTCCGCTATCCTTGTCTCTGCCTGTGTCTCTGTCTCTGACTCTGAATGTGCCCCTATATCTGTCGCTATCCTTGTCTCTGCCTGTGTCTCTGTCTCTGTCTCTGAAAGTGCCCCTATATCTGTCGCTATCCTTGTCTCTGCCTGTGTCTCTGTCTCTGTCTCTGTCACTGTCTCTGTCTCTGCCTCCGAAAGTGCCCCTATATCTGTCGCTATCCTTGTCTCTGCCTGTGTCTCTGTCTCTGTCTCTGTCTCTGTCTCTGTCTCTGTCTCTGTCTCTGTCTCTGTCTCTGTCTCTGTCTCTGTCTCTGTCTCTGTCTTTGTCTCTGTCCCTGTCTCTGACTCCGAAAGTGCCCCTATATCTGTCGCCATCCTTGTCAATGTCTTTGTCTCTCATTCCGAATGTGCCCCTATATCTGTCGCCATCCTTGTCAATGTCTCTGTCTCTGACACTGAATGTGCCCCTATATCTGTCGCTATCCTTGTCTCTGCCTGTGTCTCTGTCTCTGTCTCTGTCTCTGTCTCTGTCTCTGTCTCTGTCTCTGTCTCTGTCTCTGTCTCTGTCTCTGTCTCTGTCTCTGTCTCTGTCTCTGTCTCTGTCTCTGTCTCTGTCTCTGTCTCTGTCTTTGTCTCTGTCTCTGTCTCTGACTCCGAAAGTGCCCCTATATCTGTCGCCATCCTTGTCAATGTCTTTGTCTCTCATTCCGAATGTGCCCCTATATCTGTCGCCATCCTTGTCAATGTCTCTGTCTCTGACACTGAATGTGCCCCTATATCTGTCGCTATCCTTGTCTCTGCCTGTGTCTCTGTCTCTGTCTCTGTCTCTGTCTCTGTCTCTGTCTCTGTCTCTGCCTCCGAAAGTGCCCCTATATCTGTCGCTATCCTTGTCTCTGCAGGTGTCTCTGTCTCTGTCTCTGTCTCTGCCTCCGAAAGTGCCCCTATATCTGTCGCCATCCTTGTCAATGTCTTTGTCTCTCCCTCCGCATGTGCCCCTATATCTGTCGCCATCCTTGTCAATGTCTCTGTCTCTGACACTGAATGTGCCCCTATATCTGTCGCTATCCTTGTCTCTGCCTGTGTCTCTGTCTCTGTCTCTGTCTCTGAAAGTGCCCCTATATCTGTCGCTATCCTTGTCTCTGCCTGTGTCTCTGTCTCTGTCTCTGTCACTGTCTCTGTCTCTGCCTCCGAAAGTGCCCCTATATCTGTCGCTATCCTTGTCTCTGCCTGTGTCTCTGTCTCTGTCTCTGAAAGTGCCCCTATATCTGTCGCTATCCTTGTCTCTGCCTGTGTCTCTGTCTCTGTCTCTGTCACTGTCTCTGTCTCTGCCTCCGAAAGTGCCCCTATATCTGTCGCTATCCTTGTCTCTGCCTGTGTCTCTGTCTCTGTCTCTGTCTCTGCCTCCGAAAGTGCCCCTATTTCTGTCGCCATCCTTGTCAATGTCTTTGTCTCTCCCTCCGCATGTGCCCCTATATCTGTCGCCATCCTTGTCAATGTCTCTGTCTCTGACACTGAATGTGCCCCTATATCTGTCGCTATCCTTGTCTCTGCCTGTGTCTCTGTCTCTGTCTCTGTCTCTGTCTCTGTCTCTGTCTCTGTCTCTGTCTCCGTCTCTGTCTCTGTCTCTGTCTCTGTCTTTGTCTCTGTCTCTGTCTCTGTCTCTGTCTCTGCCTCCGAAGGTGCCCCTATATCTGTCGCCATCCTTATCAATGTCTCCATCTCTGACACAGAATGTGCCCCTATATCTGCCGCTATCCTTGTCTCTGCCTGTGTCTCTGTCTCTGACTCTGAATGTGCCCCTATATCTGTCGCTATCCTTGTCTCTGTCTCTGTCTCTGAAAGTGCCCCTATATCTGTCGCTATCCTTGTCTCTGCCTGTGTCTCTGTCTCTGTCTCTGTCACTGTCTCTGTCTCTGCCTCCGAAAGTGCCCCTATATCTGTCGCTATCCTTGTCTCTGCCTGTGTCTCTGTCTCTGTCTCTGTCTCTGTCTCTGTCTCTGTCTCTGTCTCTGTCTCTGTCTTTGTCTCTGTCCCTGTCTCTGACTCCGAAAGTGCCCCTATATCTGTCGCCATCCTTGTCAATGTCTTTGTCTCTCATTCCGAATGTGCCCCTATATCTGTCGCCATCCTTGTCAATGTCTCTGTCTCTGACTCTGAATGTGCCCCTATATCTGTCGCTATCCTTGTCTCTGCCTGTGTCTCTGTCTCTGTCTCTGAAAGTGCCCCTATATCTGTCGCTATCCTTGTCTCTGCCTGTGTCTCTGTCTCTGTCTCTGAAAGTGCCCCTATATCTGTCGCTATCCTTGTCTCTGCCTGTGTCTCTGTCTCTGTCTCTGTCTCTGCCTCCGAAAGTGCCCCTATATCTGTCGCTATCCTTGTCTCTGCCTGTGTCTCTGTCTCTGTCTCTGTCTCTGCCTCCGAAAGTGCCCCTATTTCTGTCGCCATCCTTGTCAATGTCTTTGTCTCTCCCTCCGCATGTGCCCCTATATCTGTCGCCATCCTTGTCAATGTCTCTGTCTCTGACACTGAATGTGCCCCTATATCTGTCGCTATCCTTGTCTCTGCCTGTGTCTCTGTCTCTGTCTCTGTCTCTGTCTCTGTCTCTGTCTCTGTCTCTGTCTCTGTCTCTGTCTCTGTCTCTGTCTCTGTCTCTGTCTCTGTCTCTGTCTCTGTCTCTGTCTCTGTCTCTGTCTCTGTCGCTGTCTCTGTCTCTGTCTCTGTCTCTGTCTCTGTCTCTGTCTCTGTCTCTGTCTCTGTCTCTGTCTTTGTCTCTGTCTCTGTCTCTGTCTCTGTCTCTGCCTCCGAAGGTGCCCCTATATCTGTCGCCATCCTTATCAATGTCTCCATCTCTGACACAGAATGTGCCCCTATATCTGCCGCTATCCTTGTCTCTGCCTGTGTCTCTGTCTCTGACTCTTAATGTGCCCCTATATCTGTCGCTATCCTTGTCTCTGCCTGTGTCTCTGTCTCTGTCTCTGAAAGTGCCCCTATATCTGTCGCTATCCTTGTCTCTGCCTGTGTCTCTGTCTCTGTCTCTGTCACTGTCTCTGTCTCTGCCTCCGAAAGTGCCCCTATATCTGTCGCTATCCTTGTCTCTGCCTGTGTCTCTGTCTCTGTCTCTGTCTCTGCCTCCGAAAGTGCCCCTATATCTGTCGCCATCCTTGTCAATGTCTTTGTCTCTAACTCCGCATGTGCCCCTATATCTGTCGCCATCCTTGTCTATGTCTCTGTCTCTGACACTGAATGTGCCCCTATATCTGTCGCTATCCTTGTCTCTGCCTGTGTCTCTGTCTCTGTCTCTGTCTCTGTCTCTGTCTCTGTCTCTGTCTCTGTCTCTGTCTCTGTCTCTGTCTCTGTCTCTGTCTCTGTCTCTGTCTCTGTCTCTGTCTCTGTCTCTGTCTCTGTCTCTGCCTCCGAAGGTGCCCCTATATCTGTCGCCATCCTTATCAATGTCTCTGTCTCTGACTCTGAATGTGCCCCTATATCTGTCGCTATCCTTGTCTCTGCCTGTGTCTCTGTCTCTGACTCTGAATGTGCCCCTATATCTGTCGCTATCCTTGTCAATGTCTCTGTCTCTGCCTCTGAACGTGCCCCTATATCTGCCGCTATCCTTGTCTCTGTCTCTGTCTCTGTCTCTGTCTCTGAAAGTGCCCCTATATCTGTCGCTATCCTTGTCTCTGCCTGTGTCTCTGTCTCTGTCTCTGTCTCTGTCTCTGTCTCTGTCTCTGTCTCTGTCTCTGTCTCTGTCTTTGTCTCTGTCCCTGTCTCTGACTCCGAAAGTGCCCCCGAAAGTGCCCCTATATCTGTCGCCATCCTTGTCAATGTCTTTGTCTCTCATTCCGAATGTGCCCCTATATCTGTCGCCATCCTTGTCAATGTCTCTGTCTCTGACTCTGAATGTGCCCCTATATCTGTCGCTATCCTTGTCTCTGCCTGTGTCTCTGTCTCTGTCTCTGAAAGTGCCCCTATATCTGTCGCTATCCTTGTCTCTGCCTGTGTCTCTGTCTCTGTCTCTGTCACTGTCTCTGTCTCTGCCTCCGAAAGTGCCCCTATATCTGTCGCTATCCTTGTCTCTGCCTGTGTCTCTGTCTCTGTCTCTGTCACTGTCTCTGTCTCTGCCTCCGAAAGTGCCCCTATATCTGCCGCTATCCTTGTCTCTGCCTGTGTCTCTGTCTCTGTCTCTGAAAGTGCCCCTATATCTGTCGCTATCCTTGTCTCTGCCTGTGTCTCTGTCTCTGTCTCTGTCTCTGCCTCCGAAAGTGCCCCTATATCTGTCGCTATCCTTGTCTCTGCCTGTGTCTCTGTCTCTGTCTCTGTCTCTGCCTCCGAAAGTGCCCCTATTTCTGTCGCCATCCTTGTCAATGTCTTTGTCTCTCCCTCCGCATGTGCCCCTATATCTGTCGCCATCCTTGTCAATGTCTCTGTCTCTGACACTGAATGTGCCCCTATATCTGTCGCTATCCTTGTCTCTGCCTGTGTCTCTGTCTCTGTCTCTGTCTCTGTCTCTGTCTCTGTCTCTGTCTCTGTCTCTGTCTCTGTCTCTGTCTCTGTCTCTGTCTCTGTCTCTGTCTCTGTCTCTGTCTCTGTCTCTGTCTCTGTCTCTGTCTCTGTCTCTGTCTTTGTCTCTGTCTCTGTCTCTGTCTCTGTCTCTGCCTCCGAAGGTGCCCCTATATCTGTCGCCATCCTTATCAATGTCTCCATCTCTGACACAGAATGTGCCCCTATATCTGCCGCTATCCTTGTCTCTGCCTGTGTCTCTGTCTCTGACTCTTAATGTGCCCCTATATCTGTCGCTATCCTTGTCTCTGCCTGTGTCTCTGTCTCTGTCTCTGAAAGTGCCCCTATATCTGTCGCTATCCTTGTCTCTGCCTGTGTCTCTGTCTCTGTCTCTGTCACTGTCTCTGTCTCTGCCTCCGAAAGTGCCCCTATATCTGTCGCTATCCTTGTCTCTGCCTGTGTCTCTGTCTCTGTCTCTGTCTCTGCCTCCGAAAGTGCCCCTATATCTGTCGCCATCCTTGTCAATGTCTTTGTCTCTAACTCCGCATGTGCCCCTATATCTGTCGCCATCCTTGTCTATGTCTCTGTCTCTGACACTGAATGTGCCCCTATATCTGTCGCTATCCTTGTCTCTGCCTGTGTCTCTGTCTCTGTCTCTGTCTCTGTCTCTGTCTCTGTCTCTGTCTCTGTCTCTGTCTCTGTCTCTGTCTCTGTCTCTGTCTCTGTCTCTGTCTCTGTCTCTGTCTCTGTCTCTGTCTCTGCCTCCGAAGGTGCCCCTATATCTGTCGCCATCCTTTTCAATGTCTCTGTCTCTGACTCTGAATGTGCCCCTATATCTGTCGCTATCCTTGTCTCTGCCTGTGTCTCTGTCTCTGACTCTGAATGTGCCCCTATATCTGTCGCTATCCTTGTCAATGTCTCTGTCTCTGCCTCTGAACGTGCCCCTATATCTGCCGCTATCCTTGTCTCTGTCTCTGTCTCTGTCTCTGTCTCTGAAAGTGCCCCTATATCTGTCGCTATCCTTGTCTCTGCCTGTGTCTCTGTCTCTGTCTCTGTCACTGTCTCTGTCTCTGCCTCCGAAAGTGCCCCTATATCTGTCGCCATCCTTGTCAATGTCTTTGTCTCTGCCTCCGAATGTGCCCCTATATCTGTCGCCATCCTTGTCAATGTCTCTGTCTCTGTCTCTGTCTCTGTCTCTGCCTCCGAAGGTGCCCCTATATCTGTCGCCATCCTTATCAATGTCTCCATCTCTGACACAGAATGTGCCCCTATATCTGCCGCTATCCTTGTCTCTGCCTGTGTCTCTGTCTCTGACTCTGAATGTGCCCCTATATCTGTCGCTATCCTTGTCTCTGCCTGTGTCTCTGTCTCTGTCTCTGTCACTGTCTCTGTCTCTGCCTCCGAAAGTGCCCCTATATCTGTCGCTATCCTTGTCTCTGCCTGTGTCTCTGTCTCTGTCTCTGTCTCTGCCTCCGAAAGTGCCCCTATTTCTGTCGCCATCCTTGTCAATGTCTTTGTCTCTCCCTCCGCATGTGCCCCTATATCTGTCGCCATCCTTGTCAATGTCTCTGTCTCTGACACTGAATGTGCCCCTATATCTGTCGCTATCCTTGTCTCTGCCTGTGTCTCTGTCTCTGTCTCTGTCTCTGTCTCTGTCTCTGTCTCTGTCTCTGTCTCTGTCTCTGTCTCTGTCTCTGTCTCTGTCTCTGTCTCTGTCTCTGTCTCTGTCTCTGTCTTTGTCTCTGTCTCTGTCTCTGTCTCTGTCTCTGCCTCCGAAGGTGCCCCTATATCTGTCGCCATCCTTATCAATGTCTCCATCTCTGACACAGAATGTGCCCCTATATCTGCCGCTATCCTTGTCTCTGCCTGTGTCTCTGTCTCTGACTCTTAATGTGCCCCTATATCTGTCGCTATCCTTGTCTCTGCCTGTGTCTCTGTCTCTGTCTCTGAAAGTGCCCCTATATCTGTCGCTATCCTTGTCTCTGCCTGTGTCTCTGTCTCTGTCTCTGTCACTGTCTCTGTCTCTGTCTCTGTCTCTGTCTCTGTCTCTGTCTCTGTCTCTGTCTCTGTCTCTGTCTCTGTCTCTGTCTCTGTCTCTGTCTCTGTCTCTGTCTCTGTCTCTGTCTCTGTCTCTGTCTCTGTCTCTGTCTCTGTCTCTGTCTCTGTCTCTGTCTCTGTCTCTGTCTCTGTCTCTGTCTCTGTCTCTGTCTCTGTCTCTGTCTCTGTCTCTGTCTCTGTCTCTGTCTCTGTCTCTGTCTCTGTCTCTGTCTCTGTCTCTGTCTCTGTCTCTGTCTCTGTCTCTGTCTCTGTCTCTGTCTCTGTCTCTGTCTCTGTCTCTGTCTCTGTCTCTGTCTCTGTCTCTGTCTCTGTCTCTGTCTCTGTCTCTGTCTCTGTCTCTGTCTCTGTCTCTGTCTCTGTCTCTGTCTCTGTCTCTGTCTCTGTCTCTGTCTCTGTCTCTGTCTCTGTCTCTGTCTCTGTCTCTGTCTCTGTCTCTGTCTCTGTCTCTGTCTCTGTCTCTGTCTCTGTCTCTGTCTCTGTCTCTGTCTCTGTCTCTGTCTCTGTCTCTGTCTCTGTCTCTGTCTCTGTCTCTGTCTCTGTCTCTGTCTCTGTCTCTGTCTCTGTCTCTGTCTCTGTCTCTGTCTCTGTCTCTGTCTCTGTCTCTGTCTCTGTCTCTGTCTCTGTCTCTGTCTCTGTCTCTGTCTCTGTCTCTGTCTCTGTCTCTGTCTCTGTCTCTGTCTCTGTCTCTGTCTCTGTCTCTGTCTCTGTCTCTGTCTCTGTCTCTGTCTCTGTCTCTGTCTCTGTCTCCGTCTCTGTCTCTGTCTCTGTCTCTGTCTTTGTCTCTGTCTCTGTCTCTGTCTCTGTCTCTGCCTCCGAAGGTGCCCCTATATCTGTCGCCATCCTTATCAATGTCTCCATCTCTGACACAGAATGTGCCCCTATATCTTCCGCTATCCTTGTCTCTGCCTGTGTCTCTGTCTCTGACTCTGAATGTGCCCCTATATCTGTCGCTATCCTTGTCTCTGCCTGTGTCTCTGTCTCTGTCTCTGAAAGTGCCCCTATATCTGTCGCTATCCTTGTCTCTGCCTGTGTCTCTGTCTCTGTCTCTGTCACTGTCTCTGTCTCTGCCTCCGAAAGTGCCCCTATATCTGTCGCTATCCTTGTCTCTGCCTGTGTCTCTGTCTCTGTCTCTGTCTCTGTCTCTGTCTCTGTCTCTGTCTCTGTCTCTGTCTCTGTCTCTGTCTCTGTCTCTGTCTCTGTCTTTGTCTCTGTCCCTGTCTCTGACTCCGAAAGTGCCCCTATATCTGTCGCCATCCTTGTCAATGTCTTTGTCTCTCATTCCGAATGTGCCCCTATATCTGTCGCCATCCTTGTCAATGTCTCTGTCTCTGACACTGAATGTGCCCCTATATCTGTCGCTATCCTTGTCTCTGCCTGTGTCTCTGTCTCTGTCTCTGTCTCTGTCTCTGTCTCTGTCTCTGTCTCTGTCTCTGTCTCTGTCTCTGTCTCTGTCTCTGTCTCTGTCTCTGTCTCTGTCTCTGTCTCTGTCTTTGTCTCTGTCTCTGTCTCTGACTCCGAAAGTGCCCCTATATCTGTCGCCATCCTTGTCAATGTCTTTGTCTCTCATTCCGAATGTGCCCCTATATCTGTCGCCATCCTTGTCAATGTCTCTGTCTCTGACACTGAATGTGCCCCTATATCTGTCGCTATCCTTGTCTCTGCCTGTGTCTCTGTCTCTGTCTCTGTCTCTGTCTCTGTCTCTGTCTCTGTCTCTGCCTCCGAAAGTGCCCCTATATCTGTCGCTATCCTTGTCTCTGCAGGTGTCTCTGTCTCTGTCTCTGTCTCTGCCTCCGAAAGTGCCCCTATATCTGTCGCCATCCTTGTCAATGTCTTTGTCTCTCCCTCCGCATGTGCCCCTATATCTGTCGCCATCCTTGTCAATGTCTCTGTCTCTGACACTGAATGTGCCCCTATATCTGTCGCTATCCTTGTCTCTGCCTGTGTCTCTGTCTCTGTCTCTGTCTCTGAAAGTGCCCCTATATCTGTCGCTATCCTTGTCTCTGCCTGTGTCTCTGTCTCTGTCTCTGTCACTGTCTCTGTCTCTGCCTCCGAAAGTGCCCCTATATCTGTCGCTATCCTTGTCTCTGCCTGTGTCTCTGTCTCTGTCTCTGAAAGTGCCCCTATATCTGTCGCTATCCTTGTCTCTGCCTGTGTCTCTGTCTCTGTCTCTGTCACTGTCTCTGTCTCTGCCTCCGAAAGTGCCCCTATATCTGTCGCTATCCTTGTCTCTGCCTGTGTCTCTGTCTCTGTCTCTGTCTCTGCCTCCGAAAGTGCCCCTATTTCTGTCGCCATCCTTGTCAATGTCTTTGTCTCTCCCTCCGCATGTGCCCCTATATCTGTCGCCATCCTTGTCAATGTCTCTGTCTCTGACACTGAATGTGCCCCTATATCTGTCGCTATCCTTGTCTCTGCCTGTGTCTCTGTCTCTGTCTCTGTCTCTGTCTCTGTCTCTGTCTCTGTCTCTGTCTCCGTCTCTGTCTCTGTCTCTGTCTCTGTCTTTGTCTCTGTCTCTGTCTCTGTCTCTGTCTCTGCCTCCGAAGGTGCCCCTATATCTGTCGCCATCCTTATCAATGTCTCCATCTCTGACACAGAATGTGCCCCTATATCTGCCGCTATCCTTGTCTCTGCCTGTGTCTCTGTCTCTGACTCTGAATGTGCCCCTATATCTGTCGCTATCCTTGTCTCTGTCTCTGTCTCTGAAAGTGCCCCTATATCTGTCGCTATCCTTGTCTCTGCCTGTGTCTCTGTCTCTGTCTCTGTCACTGTCTCTGTCTCTGCCTCCGAAAGTGCCCCTATATCTGTCGCTATCCTTGTCTCTGCCTGTGTCTCTGTCTCTGTCTCTGTCTCTGTCTCTGTCTCTGTCTCTGTCTCTGTCTCTGTCTTTGTCTCTGTCCCTGTCTCTGACTCCGAAAGTGCCCCTATATCTGTCGCCATCCTTGTCAATGTCTTTGTCTCTCATTCCGAATGTGCCCCTATATCTGTCGCCATCCTTGTCAATGTCTCTGTCTCTGACTCTGAATGTGCCCCTATATCTGTCGCTATCCTTGTCTCTGCCTGTGTCTCTGTCTCTGTCTCTGAAAGTGCCCCTATATCTGTCGCTATCCTTGTCTCTGCCTGTGTCTCTGTCTCTGTCTCTGAAAGTGCCCCTATATCTGTCGCTATCCTTGTCTCTGCCTGTGTCTCTGTCTCTGTCTCTGTCTCTGCCTCCGAAAGTGCCCCTATATCTGTCGCTATCCTTGTCTCTGCCTGTGTCTCTGTCTCTGTCTCTGTCTCTGCCTCCGAAAGTGCCCCTATTTCTGTCGCCATCCTTGTCAATGTCTTTGTCTCTCCCTCCGCATGTGCCCCTATATCTGTCGCCATCCTTGTCAATGTCTCTGTCTCTGACACTGAATGTGCCCCTATATCTGTCGCTATCCTTGTCTCTGCCTGTGTCTCTGTCTCTGTCTCTGTCTCTGTCTCTGTCTCTGTCTCTGTCTCTGTCTCTGTCTCTGTCTCTGTCTCTGTCTCTGTCTCTGTCTCTGTCTCTGTCTCTGTCTCTGTCTCTGTCTCTGTCTCTGTCTCTGTCTCTGTCTCTGTCTCTGTCTCTGTCTCTGTCTCTGTCTCTGTCTCTGTCTTTGTCTCTGTCTCTGTCTCTGTCTCTGTCTCTGCCTCCGAAGGTGCCCCTATATCTGTCGCCATCCTTATCAATGTCTCCATCTCTGACACAGAATGTGCCCCTATATCTGCCGCTATCCTTGTCTCTGCCTGTGTCTCTGTCTCTGACTCTTAATGTGCCCCTATATCTGTCGCTATCCTTGTCTCTGCCTGTGTCTCTGTCTCTGTCTCTGAAAGTGCCCCTATATCTGTCGCTATCCTTGTCTCTGCCTGTGTCTCTGTCTCTGTCTCTGTCACTGTCTCTGTCTCTGCCTCCGAAAGTGCCCCTATATCTGTCGCTATCCTTGTCTCTGCCTGTGTCTCTGTCTCTGTCTCTGTCTCTGCCTCCGAAAGTGCCCCTATATCTGTCGCCATCCTTGTCAATGTCTTTGTCTCTAACTCCGCATGTGCCCCTATATCTGTCGCCATCCTTGTCTATGTCTCTGTCTCTGACACTGAATGTGCCCCTATATCTGTCGCTATCCTTGTCTCTGCCTGTGTCTCTGTCTCTGTCTCTGTCTCTGTCTCTGTCTCTGTCTCTGTCTCTGTCTCTGTCTCTGTCTCTGTCTCTGTCTCTGTCTCTGTCTCTGTCTCTGTCTCTGTCTCTGTCTCTGTCTCTGCCTCCGAAGGTGCCCCTATATCTGTCGCCATCCTTATCAATGTCTCTGTCTCTGACTCTGAATGTGCCCCTATATCTGTCGCTATCCTTGTCTCTGCCTGTGTCTCTGTCTCTGACTCTGAATGTGCCCCTATATCTGTCGCTATCCTTGTCAATGTCTCTGTCTCTGCCTCTGAACGTGCCCCTATATCTGCCGCTATCCTTGTCTCTGTCTCTGTCTCTGTCTCTGTCTCTGAAAGTGCCCCTATATCTGTCGCTATCCTTGTCTCTGCCTGTGTCTCTGTCTCTGTCTCTGTCTCTGTCTCTGTCTCTGTCTCTGTCTCTGTCTCTGTCTCTGTCTTTGTCTCTGTCCCTGTCTCTGACTCCGAAAGTGCCCCTATATCTGTCGCCATCCTTGTCAATGTCTTTGTCTCTCATTCCGAATGTGCCCCTATATCTGTCGCCATCCTTGTCAATGTCTCTGTCTCTGACTCTGAATGTGCCCCTATATCTGTCGCTATCCTTGTCTCTGCCTGTGTCTCTGTCTCTGTCTCTGAAAGTGCCCCTATATCTGTCGCTATCCTTGTCTCTGCCTGTGTCTCTGTCTCTGTCTCTGTCACTGTCTCTGTCTCTGCCTCCGAAAGTGCCCCTATATCTGTCGCTATCCTTGTCTCTGCCTGTGTCTCTGTCTCTGTCTCTGTCACTGTCTCTGTCTCTGCCTCCGAAAGTGCCCCTATATCTGCCGCTATCCTTGTCTCTGCCTGTGTCTCTGTCTCTGTCTCTGAAAGTGCCCCTATATCTGTCGCTATCCTTGTCTCTGCCTGTGTCTCTGTCTCTGTCTCTGTCTCTGCCTCCGAAAGTGCCCCTATATCTGTCGCTATCCTTGTCTCTGCCTGTGTCTCTGTCTCTGTCTCTGTCTCTGCCTCCGAAAGTGCCCCTATTTCTGTCGCCATCCTTGTCAATGTCTTTGTCTCTCCCTCCGCATGTGCCCCTATATCTGTCGCCATCCTTGTCAATGTCTCTGTCTCTGACACTGAATGTGCCCCTATATCTGTCGCTATCCTTGTCTCTGCCTGTGTCTCTGTCTCTGTCTCTGTCTCTGTCTCTGTCTCTGTCTCTGTCTCTGTCTCTGTCTCTGTCTCTGTCTCTGTCTCTGTCTCTGTCTCTGTCTCTGTCTCTGTCTCTGTCTCTGTCTCTGTCTCTGTCTCTGTCTTTGTCTCTGTCTCTGTCTCTGTCTCTGTCTCTGCCTCCGAAGGTGCCCCTATATCTGTCGCCATCCTTATCAATGTCTCCATCTCTGACACAGAATGTGCCCCTATATCTGCCGCTATCCTTGTCTCTGCCTGTGTCTCTGTCTCTGACTCTTAATGTGCCCCTATATCTGTCGCTATCCTTGTCTCTGCCTGTGTCTCTGTCTCTGTCTCTGAAAGTGCCCCTATATCTGTCGCTATCCTTGTCTCTGCCTGTGTCTCTGTCTCTGTCTCTGTCACTGTCTCTGTCTCTGCCTCCGAAAGTGCCCCTATATCTGTCGCTATCCTTGTCTCTGCCTGTGTCTCTGTCTCTGTCTCTGTCTCTGCCTCCGAAAGTGCCCCTATATCTGTCGCCATCCTTGTCAATGTCTTTGTCTCTAACTCCGCATGTGCCCCTATATCTGTCGCCATCCTTGTCTATGTCTCTGTCTCTGACACTGAATGTGCCCCTATATCTGTCGCTATCCTTGTCTCTGCCTGTGTCTCTGTCTCTGTCTCTGTCTCTGTCTCTGTCTCTGTCTCTGTCTCTGTCTCTGTCTCTGTCTCTGTCTCTGTCTCTGTCTCTGTCTCTGTCTCTGTCTCTGTCTCTGTCTCTGTCTCTGCCTCCGAAGGTGCCCCTATATCTGTCGCCATCCTTTTCAATGTCTCTGTCTCTGACTCTGAATGTGCCCCTATATCTGTCGCTATCCTTGTCTCTGCCTGTGTCTCTGTCTCTGACTCTGAATGTGCCCCTATATCTGTCGCTATCCTTGTCAATGTCTCTGTCTCTGCCTCTGAACGTGCCCCTATATCTGCCGCTATCCTTGTCTCTGTCTCTGTCTCTGTCTCTGTCTCTGAAAGTGCCCCTATATCTGTCGCTATCCTTGTCTCTGCCTGTGTCTCTGTCTCTGTCTCTGTCACTGTCTCTGTCTCTGCCTCCGAAAGTGCCCCTATATCTGTCGCCATCCTTGTCAATGTCTTTGTCTCTGCCTCCGAATGTGCCCCTATATCTGTCGCCATCCTTGTCAATGTCTCTGTCTCTGTCTCTGTCTCTGTCTCTGCCTCCGAAGGTGCCCCTATATCTGTCGCCATCCTTATCAATGTCTCCATCTCTGACACAGAATGTGCCCCTATATCTGCCGCTATCCTTGTCTCTGCCTGTGTCTCTGTCTCTGACTCTGAATGTGCCCCTATATCTGTCGCTATCCTTGTCTCTGCCTGTGTCTCTGTCTCTGTCTCTGTCACTGTCTCTGTCTCTGCCTCCGAAAGTGCCCCTATATCTGTCGCTATCCTTGTCTCTGCCTGTGTCTCTGTCTCTGTCTCTGTCTCTGCCTCCGAAAGTGCCCCTATTTCTGTCGCCATCCTTGTCAATGTCTTTGTCTCTCCCTCCGCATGTGCCCCTATATCTGTCGCCATCCTTGTCAATGTCTCTGTCTCTGACACTGAATGTGCCCCTATATCTGTCGCTATCCTTGTCTCTGCCTGTGTCTCTGTCTCTGTCTCTGTCTCTGTCTCTGTCTCTGTCTCTGTCTCTGTCTCTGTCTCTGTCTCTGTCTCTGTCTCTGTCTCTGTCTCTGTCTCTGTCTCTGTCTCTGTCTCTGTCTTTGTCTCTGTCTCTGTCTCTGTCTCTGTCTCTGCCTCCGAAGGTGCCCCTATATCTGTCGCCATCCTTATCAATGTCTCCATCTCTGACACAGAATGTGCCCCTATATCTGCCGCTATCCTTGTCTCTGCCTGTGTCTCTGTCTCTGACTCTTAATGTGCCCCTATATCTGTCGCTATCCTTGTCTCTGCCTGTGTCTCTGTCTCTGTCTCTGAAAGTGCCCCTATATCTGTCGCTATCCTTGTCTCTGCCTGTGTCTCTGTCTCTGTCTCTGTCACTGTCTCTGTCTCTGTCTCTGTCTCTGTCTCTGTCTCTGTCTCTGTCTCTGTCTCTGTCTCTGTCTCTGTCTCTGTCTCTGTCTCTGTCTCTGTCTCTGTCTCTGTCTCTGTCTCTGTCTCTGTCTCTGTCTCTGTCTCTGTCTCTGTCTCTGTCTCTGTCTCTGTCTCTGTCTCTGTCTCTGTCTCTGTCTCTGTCTCTGTCTCTGTCTCTGTCTCTGTCTCTGTCTCTGTCTCTGTCTCTGTCTCTGTCTCTGTCTCTGTCTCTGTCTCTGTCTCTGTCTCTGTCTCTGTCTCTGTCTCTGTCTCTGTCTCTGTCTCTGTCTCTGTCTCTGTCTCTGTCTCTGTCTCTGTCTCTGTCTCTGTCTCTGTCTCTGTCTCTGTCTCTGTCTCTGTCTCTGTCTCTGTCTCTGTCTCTGTCTCTGTCTCTGTCTCTGTCTCTGTCTCTGTCTCTGTCTCTGTCTCTGTCTCTGTCTCTGTCTCTGTCTCTGTCTCTGTCTCTGTCTCTGTCTCTGTCTCTGTCTCTGTCTCTGTCTCTGTCTCTGTCTCTGTCTCTGTCTCTGTCTCTGTCTCTGTCTCTGTCTCTGTCTCTGTCTCTGTCTCTGTCTCTGTCTCTGTCTCTGTCTCTGTCTCTGTCTCTGTCTCTGTCTCTGTCTCTGTCTCTGTCTCTGTCTCTGTCTCTGTCTCTGTCTCTGTCTCTGTCTCTGTCTCTGTCTCTGTCTCTGTCTCTGTCTCTGTCTCTGTCTCTGTCTCTGTCTCTGTCTCTGTCTCTGTCTCTGTCTCTGTCTCTGTCTCTGTCTCTGTCTCTGTCTCTGTCTCTGTCTCTGTCTCTGTCTCTGTCTCTGTCTCTGTCTCTGTCTCTGTCTCTGTCTCTGTCTCTGTCTCTGTCTCTGTCTCTGTCTCTGTCTCTGTCTCTGTCTCTGTCTCTGTCTCTGTCTCTGTCTCTGTCTCTGTCTCTGTCTCTGTCTCTGTCTCTGTCTCTGTCTCTGTCTCTGTCTCCGTCTCTGTCTCTGTCTCTGTCTCTGTCTTTGTCTCTGTCTCTGTCTCTGTCTCTGTCTCTGCCTCCGAAGGTGCCCCTATATCTGTCGCCATCCTTATCAATGTCTCCATCTCTGACACAGAATGTGCCCCTATATCTTCCGCTATCCTTGTCTCTGCCTGTGTCTCTGTCTCTGACTCTGAATGTGCCCCTATATCTGTCGCTATCCTTGTCTCTGCCTGTGTCTCTGTCTCTGTCTCTGAAAGTGCCCCTATATCTGTCGCTATCCTTGTCTCTGCCTGTGTCTCTGTCTCTGTCTCTGTCACTGTCTCTGTCTCTGCCTCCGAAAGTGCCCCTATATCTGTCGCTATCCTTGTCTCTGCCTGTGTCTCTGTCTCTGTCTCTGTCTCTGTCTCTGTCTCTCTCTCTGTCTCTGTCTCTGTCTCTGTCTCTGTCTCTGTCTCTGTCTCTGTCTTTGTCTCTGTCTCTGTCTCTGACTCCGAAAGTGCCCCTATATCTGTCGCCATCCTTGTCAATGTCTTTGTCTCTCATTCCGAATGTGCCCCTATATCTGTCGCCATCCTTGTCAATGTCTCTGTCTCTGACACTGAATGTGCCCCTATATCTGTCGCTATCCTTGTCTCTGCCTGTGTCTCTGTCTCTGTCTCTGTCTCTGTCTCTGTCTCTGTCTCTGTCTCTGCCTCCGAAAGTGCCCCTATATCTGTCGCTATCCTTGTCTCTGCAGGTGTCTCTGTCTCTGTCTCTGTCTCTGCCTCCGAAAGTGCCCCTATATCTGTCGCCATCCTTGTCAATGTCTTTGTCTCTCCCTCCGCATGTGCCCCTATATCTGTCGCCATCCTTGTCAATGTCTCTGTCTCTGACACTGAATGTGCCCCTATATCTGTCGCTATCCTTGTCTCTGCCTGTGTCTCTGTCTCTGTCTCTGAAAGTGCCCCTATATCTGTCGCTATCCTTGTCTCTGCCTGTGTCTCTGTCTCTGTCTCTGTCACTGTCTCTGTCTCTGCCTCCGAAAGTGCCCCTATATCTGTCGCTATCCTTGTCTCTGCAGGTGTCTCTGTCTCTGTCTCTGTCTCTGCCTCCGAAAGTGCCCCTATTTCTGTCGCCATCCTTGTCAATGTCTTTGTCTCTCCCTCCGCATGTGCCCCTATATCTGTCGCCATCCTTGTCAATGTCTCTGTCTCTGACACTGAATGTGCCCCTATATCTGTCGCTATCCTTGTCTCTGCCTGTGTCTCTGTCTCTGTCTCTGTCTCTGTCTCTGTCTCTGTCTCTGTCTCTGTCTCCGTCTCTGTCTCTGTCTCTGTCTCTGTCTTTGTCTCTGTCTCTGTCTCTGTCTCTGTCTCTGCCTCCGAAGGTGCCCCTATATCTGTCGCCATCCTTATCAATGTCTCCATCTCTGACACAGAATGTGCCCCTATATCTGCCGCTATCCTTGTCTCTGCCTGTGTCTCTGTCTCTGACTCTGAATGTGCCCCTATATCTGTCGCTATCCTTGTCTCTGCCTGTGTCTCTGTCTCTGTCTCTGAAAGTGCCCCTATATCTGTCGCTATCCTTGTCTCTGCCTGTGTCTCTGTCTCTGTCTCTGTCTCTGTCTCTGTCTCTGTCTCTGTCTCTGTCTTTGTCTCTGTCCCTGTCTCTGACTCCGAAAGTGCCCCTATATCTGTCGCCATCCTTGTCAATGTCTTTGTCTCTCATTCCGAATGTGCCCCTATATCTGTCGCCATCCTTGTCAATGTCTCTGTCTCTGACTCTGAATGTGCCCCTATATCTGTCGCTATCCTTGTCTCTGCCTGTGTCTCTGTCTCTGTCTCTGAAAGTGCCCCTATATCTGTCGCTATCCTTGTCTCTGCCTGTGTCTCTGTCTCTGTCTCTGTCACTGTCTCTGTCTCTGCCTCCGAAAGTGCCCCTATATCTGTCGCTATCCTTGTCTCTGCCTGTGTCTCTGTCTCTGTCTCTGTCACTGTCTCTGTCTCTGCCTCCGAAAGTGCCCCTATATCTGCCGCTATCCTTGTCTCTGCCTGTGTCTCTGTCTCTGTCTCTGAAAGTGCCCCTATATCTGTCGCTATCCTTGTCTCTGCCTGTGTCTCTGTCTCTGTCTCTGTCTCTGCCTCCGAAAGTGCCCCTATATCTGTCGCTATCCTTGTCTCTGCCTGTGTCTCTGTCTCTGTCTCTGTCTCTGCCTCCGAAAGTGCCCCTATTTCTGTCGCCATCCTTGTCAATGTCTTTGTCTCTCCCTCCGCATGTGCCCCTATATCTGTCGCCATCCTTGTCAATGTCTCTGTCTCTGACACTGAATGTGCCCCTATATCTGTCGCTATCCTTGTCTCTGCCTGTGTCTCTGTCTCTGTCTCTGTCTCTGTCTCTGTCTCTGTCTCTGTCTCTGTCTCTGTCTCTGTCTCTGTCTCTGTCTCTGTCTCTGTCTCTGTCTCTGTCTCTGTCTCTGTCTCTGTCTCTGTCTCTGTCTCTGTCTCTGTCTCTGTCTCTGTCTCTGTCTCTGTCTCTGTCTCTGTCTCTGTCTCTGTCTCTGTCTCTGAAAGTGCCCCTATATCTGTCGCTATCCTTGTCTCTGCCTGTGTCTCTGTCTCTGTCTCTGTCTCTGCCTCCGAAAGTGCCCCTATATCTGTCGCTATCCTTGTCTCTGCCTGTGTCTCTGTCTCTGTCTCTGTCTCTGCCTCCGAAAGTGCCCCTATTTCTGTCGCCATCCTTGTCAATGTCTTTGTCTCTCCCTCCGCATGTGCCCCTATATCTGTCGCCATCCTTGTCAATGTCTCTGTCTCTGACACTGAATGTGCCCCTATATCTGTCGCTATCCTTGTCTCTGCCTGTGTCTCTGTCTCTGTCTCTGTCTCTGTCTCTGTCTCTGTCTCTGTCTCTGTCTCTGTCTCTGTCTCTGTCTCTGTCTCTGTCTCTGTCTCTGTCTCTGTCTCTGTCTCTGTCTCTGTCTCTGTCTCTGTCTCTGTCTCTGTCTCTGTCTCTGTCTCTGTCTCTGTCTCTGTCTCTGTCTCTGTCTCTGTCTCTGTCTCTGTCTTTGTCTCTGTCTCTGTCTCTGTCTCTGTCTCTGCCTCCGAAGGTGCCCCTATATCTGTCGCCATCCTTATCAATGTCTCCATCTCTGACACAGAATGTGCCCCTATATCTGCCGCTATCCTTGTCTCTGCCTGTGTCTCTGTCTCTGACTCTTAATGTGCCCCTATATCTGTCGCTATCCTTGTCTCTGCCTGTGTCTCTGTCTCTGTCTCTGAAAGTGCCCCTATATCTGTCGCTATCCTTGTCTCTGCCTGTGTCTCTGTCTCTGTCTCTGTCACTGTCTCTGTCTCTGCCTCCGAAAGTGCCCCTATATCTGTCGCTATCCTTGTCTCTGCCTGTGTCTCTGTCTCTGTCTCTGTCTCTGCCTCCGAAAGTGCCCCTATATCTGTCGCCATCCTTGTCAATGTCTTTGTCTCTAACTCCGCATGTGCCCCTATATCTGTCGCCATCCTTGTCTATGTCTCTGTCTCTGACACTGAATGTGCCCCTATATCTGTCGCTATCCTTGTCTCTGCCTGTGTCTCTGTCTCTGTCTCTGTCTCTGTCTCTGTCTCTGTCTCTGTCTCTGTCTCTGTCTCTGTCTCTGTCTCTGTCTCTGTCTCTGTCTCTGTCTCTGTCTCTGTCTCTGTCTCTGTCTCTGTCTCTGTCTCTGTCTCTGTCTCTGCCTCCGAAGGTGCCCCTATATCTGTCGCCATCCTTATCAATGTCTCTGTCTCTGACTCTGAATGTGCCCCTATATCTGTCGCTATCCTTGTCTCTGCCTGTGTCTCTGTCTCTGACTCTGAATGTGCCCCTATATCTGTCGCTATCCTTGTCAATGTCTCTGTCTCTGCCTCTGAACGTGCCCCTATATCTGCCGCTATCCTTGTCTCTGTCTCTGTCTCTGTCTCTGTCTCTGAAAGTGCCCCTATATCTGTCGCTATCCTTGTCTCTGCCTGTGTCTCTGTCTCTGTCTCTGTCACTGTCTCTGTCTCTGCCTCCGAAAGTGCCCCTATATCTGTCGCCATCCTTGTCAATGTCTTTGTCTCTGCCTCCGAATGTGCCCCTATATCTGTCGCCATCCTTGTCAATGTCTCTGTCTCTGTCTCTGTCTCTGTCTCTGCCTCCGAAGGTGCCCCTATATCTGTCGCCATCCTTATCAATGTCTCCATCTCTGACACAGAATGTGCCCCTATATCTGCCGCTATCCTTGTCTCTGCCTGTGTCTCTGTCTCTGACTCTGAATGTGCCCCTATATCTGTCGCTATCCTTGTCTCTGCCTGTGTCTCTGTCTCTGTCTCTGTCACTGTCTCTGTCTCTGCCTCCGAAAGTGCCCCTATATCTGTCGCTATCCTTGTCTCTGCCTGTGTCTCTGTCTCTGTCTCTGTCTCTGCCTCCGAAAGTGCCCCTATTTCTGTCGCCATCCTTGTCAATGTCTTTGTCTCTCCCTCCGCATGTGCCCCTATATCTGTCGCCATCCTTGTCAATGTCTCTGTCTCTGACACTGAATGTGCCCCTATATCTGTCGCTATCCTTGTCTCTGCCTGTGTCTCTGTCTCTGTCTCTGTCTCTGTCTCTGTCTCTGTCTCTGTCTCTGTCTCTGTCTCTGTCTCTGTCTCTGTCTCTGTCTCTGTCTCTGTCTCTGTCTCTGTCTCTGTCTCTGTCTCTGTCTCTGTCTCTGTCTCTGTCTCTGTCTCTGTCTCTGTCTCTGTCTCTGTCTCTGTCTCTGTCTCTGTCTCTGTCTCTGTCTCTGTCTCTGTCTCTGTCTCTGTCTCTGTCTCTGTCTCTGTCTCTGTCTCTGTCTCTGTCTCTGTCTCTGTCTCTGTCTCTGTCTCTGTCTCTGTCTCTGTCTTTGTCTCTGTCTCTGTCTCTGTCTCTGTCTCTGCCTCCGAAGGTGCCCCTATATCTGTCGCCATCCTTATCAATGTCTCCATCTCTGACACAGAATGTGCCCCTATATCTGCCGCTATCCTTGTCTCTGCCTGTGTCTCTGTCTCTGACTCTTAATGTGCCCCTATATCTGTCGCTATCCTTGTCTCTGCCTGTGTCTCTGTCTCTGTCTCTGAAAGTGCCCCTATATCTGTCGCTATCCTTGTCTCTGCCTGTGTCTCTGTCTCTGTCTCTGTCACTGTCTCTGTCTGTGCCTCCGAAAGTGCCCCTATATCTGTCGCTATCCTTGTCTCTGCCTGTGTCTCTGTCTCTGTCTCTGTCTCTGCCTCCGAAAGTGCCCCTATATCTGTCGCCATCCTTGTCAATGTCTTTGTCTCTAACTCCGCATGTGCCCCTATATCTGTCGCCATCCTTGTCTATGTCTCTGTCTCTGACACTGAATGTGCCCCTATATCTGTCGCTATCCTTGTCTCTGCCTGTGTCTCTGGCTCTGTCTCTGTCTCTGTCTCTGTCTCTGTCTCTGTCTCTGTCTCTGTCTCTGTCTCTGTCTCTGTCTCTGTCTCTGTCTCTGTCTCTGTCTCTGCCTCCGAAGGTGCCCCTATATCTGTCGCCATCCTTATCAATGTCTCTGTCTCTGACTCTGAATGTGCCCCCATATCTGTCGCTATCCTTGTCTCTGCCTGTGTCTCTGTCTCTGACTCTGAATGTGCCCCTATATCTGTCGCTATCCTTGTCAATGTCTCTGTCTCTGCCTCTGAACGTGCCCCTATATCTGCCGCTATCCTTGTCTCTGTCTCTGTCTCTGTCTCTGTCTCTGAAAGTGCCCCTATATCTGTCGCTATCCTTGTCTCTGCCTGTGTCTCTGTCTCTGTCTCTGTCACTGTCTCTGTCTCTGCCTCCGAAAGTGCCCCTATATCTGTCGCCATCCTTGTCAATGTCTTTGTCTCTGCCTCCTAATGTGCCCCTATATCTGTCGCCATCCTTGTCAATGTCTCTGTCTCTGTCTCTGTCTCTGTCTCTGCCTCCGAAGGTGCCCCTATATCTGTCGCCATCCTTATCAATGTCTCCATCTCTGACACTGAATGTGCCCCTATATCTGTCGCTATCCTTGTCTCTGCCTGTGTCTCTGTCTCTGTCTCTGTCTCTGTCTCTGTCTCTGTCTCTGTCTCTGTTTCTGTCTCTGTCTCTGTCTCTGCCTCTGTCTCTGTCTCTGTCTCTGTCTCTGTCTCTGTCTCTGTCTCTGTCTCTGTCTCTGTCTCTGTCTCTGTCTCTGTCTCTGTCTCTGTCTCTGTCTCTGTCTCTGTCTCTGTCTCTGTCTCTGTCTCTGTCTCTGTCTCTGTCTCTGTCTCTGTCTCTGTCTCTGTCTCTGTCTCTGTCTCTGTCTCTGTCTCTGTCTCTGTCTCTGTCTCTGTCTCTGTCTCTGTCTCTGTCTCTGTCTCTGTCTCTGTCTCTGTCTCTGTCTCTGTCTCTGTCTCTGTCTCTGTCTCTGTCTCTGTCT
This sequence comes from Megachile ligniseca, assembly GCA_945859555.1. Taxonomy (NCBI): domain Eukaryota; kingdom Metazoa; phylum Arthropoda; class Insecta; order Hymenoptera; family Megachilidae; genus Megachile; species Megachile ligniseca. The sequence goes on from OX243790.1 coordinate 703,927, forward strand.
CTGTCTCTGTCTCTGTCTCTGTCTCTGTCTCTGTCTCTGTCTCTGTCTCTGTCTCTGTCTCTGTCTCTGTCTCTGTCTCTGTCTCTGTCTCTGTCTCTGTCTCTGTCTCTGTCTCTGTCTCTGTCTCTGTCTCTGTCTCTGTCTCTGTCTCTGTCTCTGTCTCTGTCTCTGAAAGTGCCCCTACATCTGTCGCCATCCTTATCAATGGCTCTGTCTCTGACACTGAATGTACCCCTATATCTGCCGCTATACTTGTCTCTGCCTGTGTCTCTGTCTCTGACTCTGAATGTGCCCCTATATCTGTCGCTATCCTTGTCTCTGCCTGTGTCTCTGTCTCTGTCTCTGTCTCTGCCTCCGAAAGTGCCCCTATTTCTGTCGCCATCCTTGTCAATGTCTTTGTCTCTCCCTCCGCATGTGCCCCTATATCTGTCGCCATCCTTGTCAATGTCTCTGTCTCTGACACTGAATGTGCCCCTATATCTGTCGCTATCCTTGTCTCTGCCTGTGTCTCTGTCTCTGTCTCTGTCTCTGTCTCTGTCTCTGTCTCTGTCTCTGTCTCTGTCTCTGTCTCTGTCTCTGTCTCTGTCTCTGTCTCTGTCTCTGTCTCTGTCTCTGTCTCTGTCTCTGTCTCTGTCTCTGTCTCTGTCTCTGTCTCTGTCTCTGTCTCTGTCTCTGTCTCTGTCTCTGTCTCTGTCTCTGTCTCTGTCTCTGTCTCTGTCTCTGTCTCTGTCTCTGTCTCTGTCTCTGTCTCTGTCTCTGTCTCTGTCTCTGTCTCTGTCTTTGTCTCTGTCTCTGTCTCTGTCTCTGTCTCTGCCTCCGAAGGTGCCCCTATATCTGTCGCCATCCTTATCAATGTCTCCATCTCTGACACAGAATGTGCCCCTATATCTGCCGCTATCCTTGTCTCTGCCTGTGTCTCTGTCTCTGACTCTTAATGTGCCCCTATATCTGTCGCTATCCTTGTCTCTGCCTGTGTCTCTGTCTCTGTCTCTGAAAGTGCCCCTATATCTGTCGCTATCCTTGTCTCTGCCTGTGTCTCTGTCTCTGTCTCTGTCACTGTCTCTGTCTCTGCCTCCGAAAGTGCCCCTATATCTGTCGCTATCCTTGTCTCTGCCTGTGTCTCTGTCTCTGTCTCTGTCTCTGCCTCCGAAAGTGCCCCTATATCTGTCGCCATCCTTGTCAATGTCTTTGTCTCTAACTCCGCATGTGCCCCTATATCTGTCGCCATCCTTGTCTATGTCTCTGTCTCTGACACTGAATGTGCCCCTATATCTGTCGCTATCCTTGTCTCTGCCTGTGTCTCTGGCTCTGTCTCTGTCTCTGTCTCTGTCTCTGTCTCTGTCTCTGTCTCTGTCTCTGTCTCTGTCTCTGTCTCTGTCTCTGTCTCTGTCTCTGCCTCCGAAGGTGCCCCTATATCTGTCGCCATCCTTATCAATGTCTCTGTCTCTGACTCTGAATGTGCCCCTATATCTGTCGCTATCCTTGTCTCTGCCTGTGTCTCTGTCTCTGACTCTGAATGTGCCCCTATATCTGTCGCTATCCTTGTCAATGTCTCTGTCTCTGCCTCTGAACGTGCCCCTATATCTGCCGCTATCCTTGTCTCTGTCTCTGTCTCTGTCTCTGTCTCTGAAAGTGCCCCTATATCTGTCGCTATCCTTGTCTCTGCCTGTGTCTCTGTCTCTGTCTCTGTCACTGTCTCTGTCTCTGCCTCCGAAAGTGCCCCTATATCTGTCGCCATCCTTGTCAATGTCTTTGTCTCTGCCTCCTAATGTGCCCCTATATCTGTCGCCATCCTTGTCAATGTCTCTGTCTCTGTCTCTGTCTCTGTCTCTGCCTCCGAAGGTGCCCCTATATCTGTCGCCATCCTTATCAATGTCTCCATCTCTGACACTGAATGTGCCCCTATATCTGTCGCTATCCTTGTCTCTGCCTGTGTCTCTGTCTCTGCCTCTGTCTCTGTCTCTGTCTCTGTCTCTGTCTCTGTCTCTGTCTCTGTCTCTGTCTCTGTCTCTGTCTCTGTCTCTGTCTCTGTCTCTGTCTCTGTCTCTGTCTCTGTCTCTGTCTCTGTCTCTGTCTCTGTCTCTGTCTCTGTCTCTGTCTCTGTCTCTGTCTCTGTCTCTGTCTCTGTCTCTGTCTCTGTCTCTGTCTCTGTCTCTGTCTCTGTCTCTGTCTCTGTCTCTGTCTCTGTCTCTGTCTCTGTCTCTGTCTCTGTCTCTGTCTCTGTCTCTGTCTCTGTCTCTGTCTCTGTCTCTGTCTCTGTCTCTGTCTCTGTCTCTGTCTCTGTCTCTGTCTCTGTCTCTGTCTCTGTCTCTGTCTCTGTCTCTGTCTCTGTCTCTGTCTCTGTCTCTGTCTCTGTCTCTGTCTCTGTCTCTGTCTCTGTCTCTGTCTCTGTCTCTGTCTCTGTCTCTGTCTCTGTCTCTGTCTCTGTCTCTGTCTCTGTCTCTGTCTCTGAAAGTGCCCCTACATCTGTCGCCATCCTTATCAATGGCTCTGTCTCTGACACTGAATGTACCCCTATATCTGCCGCTATACTTGTCTCTGCCTGTGTCTCTGTCTCTGACTCTGAATGTGCCCCTATATCTGTCGCTATCCTTGTCTCTGCCTGTGTCTATGTCTCTGACTCTGAATGTGCCCCTATATCTGCCGCTATCCTTGTCTCTGCCTGTGTCTCTGTCTCTGTCTCTGTCTCTGTCTCTGAAAGTGCCCCTATATCTGTCGCTATCCTTGTCTCTGCCTGTGTCTCTGTCTCCGTTTCTGTCTCTGTCTCTGAAAGTGCCCCTATATCTGTCGCTATCCTTGTCTCTGCCTGTGTCTCTGTCTCTGTCTCTGTCTCTGTCTCTGTCTCTGAAAGTGCCCCTATATCTGTCGCTATCCTTGTCTCTGCCTGTGTCTCTGTCTCTGTCTCTGAAAGTGCCCCTATATCTGTCGCTATCCTTGTCTCTGCCTGTGTCTCTGTCTCTGTCTCTGTCTCAGTCTCTGAAAGTGCGCCTATATCTGTCGCTATCATTGTCTCTGCCTGTGTCTCTGCCTGTGTCTCTGTCTCTGTCTCTGTCTCTGCCTCCGAAAGTGCCCCTATATCTGTCGCCATCCTTGTCAATGTCTTTGTCTCTCCCTCCGCATGTGCCCCTATATCTGTCGCCATCCTTGTCAATGTCTCTGTCTCTGACACTGAATGTGCCCCTATATCTGTCGGTATCCTTGTCTCTGCCTGTGTCTCTGTCTCTGTCTCTGTCTCTGTCTCTGTCTCTGTCTCTGTCTCTGTCTCTGTCTCTGTCTTTGTCTCTGTCTCTGTCTCTGTCTCTGTCTCTGTCTCTGTCTCTGTCTCTGTCTCTGCCTCCGAAAGTGCCCCTATATCTGTCGCTATCCTTGTCTCTGCAGGTGTCTCTGTCTCTGTCTCTGTCTCTGCCTCCGAAAGTGCCCCTATATCTGTCGCCATCCTTGTCAATGTCTTTGTCTCTCCCTCCGCATGTGCCCCAATATCTGTCGCCATCCTTGTCAATGTCTCTGTCTCTGACACTGAATGTGCCCCTATATCTGTCGGTATCCTTGTCTCTGCCTGTGTCTCTGTCTCTGTCTCTGTCTCTGTCTCTGTCTCTGTCTCTGTCTCTGTCTCTGTCTCTGTCTTTGTCTCTGTCTCTGTCTCTGTCTCTGTCTCTGTCTCTGTCTCTGTCTCTGTCTCTGTCTCTGCCTCCGAAAGTGCCCCTATATCTGTCGCTATCCTTGTCTCTGCAGGTGTCTCTGTCTCTGTCTCTGTCTCTGCCTCCGAAAGTGCCCCTATATCTGTCGCCATCCTTGTCAATGTCTTTGTGTCTCCCTCCGCATGTGCCCCTATATCTGTCGCCATCCTTGTCAATGTCTCTGTCTCTGACACTGAATGTGCCCCTATATCTGTCGCTATCGTTGTCTCTGCCTGTGTCTCTGTCTCTGTCTCTGTCTCTGAAAGTGCCCCTATATCTGTCGCTATCCATGTCTCTGCCTGTGTCTCTGTCTCTGTCTTTGTCACTGTCTCTGTCTCTGCCTCCGAAAGTGCCCCTATATCTGTCGCTATCCTTGTCTCTGCCTGAGTCTCTGTCTCTGTCTCTGTCACTGTCTCTGTCTCTGCCTCCGAAAGTGCCCCTATATCTGTCGCTATCCTTGTCTCTGCCTGTGTCTCTGTCTCTGTCTCTGTCTCTGCCTCCGAAAGTGCCCCTATTTCTGTCGCCATCCTTGTCAATGTCTTTGTCTCTCCCTCCGCATGTGCCCCTATATCTGTCGCCATCCTTGTCAATGTCTCTGTCTCTGACACTGAATGTGCCCCTATATCTGTCGCTATCCTTGTCTCTGCCTGTGTCTCTGTCTCTGTCTCTGTCTCTGTCTCTGTCTCTGTCTCTGTCTCTGTCTCTGTCTCTGTCTCTGTCTCTGTCTCTGTCTCTGTCTCTGTCTCTGTCTCTGTCTCTGTCTCTGTCTCTGTCTCTGTCTCTGTCTCTGTCTCTGTCTCTGTCTCTGTCTCTGTCTCTGTCTCTGTCTCTGTCTCTGTCTCTGTCTCTGTCTCTGTCTCTGTCTCTGTCTCTGTCTCTGTCTCTGTCTCTGTCTCTGTCTCTGTCTCTGTCTCTGTCTCTGTCTCTGTCTCTGTCTCTGTCTCTGTCTCTGTCTCTGTCTCTGTCTCTGTCTCTGTCTCTGTCTCTGTCTCTGTCTCTGTCTCTGTCTCTGTCTCTGTCTCTGTCTCTGTCTCTGTCTCTGTCTCTGTCTCTGTCTCTGTCTCTGTCTCTGTCTCTGTCTCTGTCTCTGTCTCTGTCTCTGTCTCTGTCTCTGTCTCTGTCTCTGTCTCTGTCTCTGTCTCTGTCTCTGTCTCTGTCTCTGTCTCTGTCTCTGTCTCTGTCTCTGTCTCTGTCTCTGTCTCTGTCTCTGTCTCTGTCTCTGTCTCTGTCTCTGTCTCTGTCTCTGTCTCTGTCTCTGTCTCTGTCTCTGTCTCTGTCTCTGTCTCTGTCTCTGTCTCTGTCTCTGTCTCTGTCTCTGTCTCTGTCTCTGTCTCTGTCTCTGTCTCTGTCTCTGTCTCTGTCTCTGTCTCTGTCTCTGTCTCTGTCTCTGTCTCTGTCTCTGTCTCTGTCTCTGTCTCTGTCTCTGTCTCTGTCTCTGTCTCTGTCTCTGTCTCTGTCTCTGTCTCTGTCTCTGTCTCTGTCTCTGTCTCTGTCTCTGTCTCTGTCTCTGTCTCTGTCTCTGTCTCTGTCTCTGTCTCTGTCTCTGTCTCTGTCTCTGTCTCTGTCTCTGTCTCTGTCTCTGTCTCTGTCTCTGTCTCTGTCTCTGTCTCTGTCTCTGTCTCTGTCTCTGTCTCTGTCTCTGTCTCTGTCTCTGTCTCTGTCTCTGTCTCTGTCTCTGTCTCTGTCTCTGTCTCTGTCTCTGTCTCTGTCTCTGTCTCTGTCTCTGTCTCTGTCTCTGTCTCTGTCTCTGTCTCTGTCTCTGTCTCTGTCTCTGTCTCTGTCTCTGTCTCTGTCTCTGTCTCTGTCTCTGTCTCTGTCTCTGTCTCTGTCTCTGTCTCTGTCTCTGTCTCTGTCTCTGTCTCTGTCTCTGTCTCTGTCTCTGTCTCTGTCTCTGTCTCTGTCTCTGTCTCTGTCTCTGTCTCTGTCTCTGTCTCTGTCTCTGTCTCTGTCTCTGTCTCTGTCTCTGTCTCTGTCTCTGTCTCTGTCTCTGTCTCTGTCTCTGTCTCTGTCTCTGTCTCTGTCTCTGTCTCTGTCTCTGTCTCTGTCTCTGTCTCTGTCTCTGTCTCTGTCTCTGTCTCTGTCTCTGTCTCTGTCTCTGTCTCTGTCTCTGTCTCTGTCTCTGTCTCTGTCTCTGTCTCTGTCTCTGTCTCTGTCTCTGTCTCTGTCTCTGTCTCTGTCTCTGTCTCTGTCTCTGTCTCTGTCTCTGTCTCTGTCTCTGTCTCTGTCTCTGTCTCTGTCTCTGTCTCTGTCTCTGTCTCTGTCTCTGTCTCTGTCTCTGTCTCTGTCTCTGTCTCTGTCTCTGTCTCTGTCTCTGTCTCTGTCTCTGTCTCTGTCTCTGTCTCTGTCTCTGTCTCTGTCTCTGTCTCTGTCTCTGTCTCTGTCTCTGTCTCTGTCTCTGTCTCTGTCTCTGTCTCTGTCTCTGTCTCTGTCTCTGTCTCTGTCTCTGTCTCTGTCTCTGTCTCTGTCTCTGTCTCTGTCTCTGTCTCTGTCTCTGTCTCTGTCTCTGTCTCTGTCTCTGTCTCTGTCTCTGTCTCTGTCTCTGTCTCTGTCTCTGTCTCTGTCTCTGTCTCTGTCTCTGTCTCTGTCTCTGTCTCTGTCTCTGTCTCTGTCTCTGTCTCTGTCTCTGTCTCTGTCTCTGTCTCTGTCTCTGTCTCTGTCTCTGTCTCTGTCTCTGTCTCTGTCTCTGTCTCTGTCTCTGTCTCTGTCTCTGTCTCTGTCTCTGTCTCTGTCTCTGTCTCTGTCTCTGTCTCTGTCTCTGTCTCTGTCTCTGTCTCTGTCTCTGTCTCTGTCTCTGTCTCTGTCTCTGTCTCTGTCTCTGTCTCTGTCTCTGTCTCTGTCTCTGTCTCTGTCTCTGTCTCTGTCTCTGTCTCTGTCTCTGTCTCTGTCTCTGTCTCTGTCTCTGTCTCTGTCTCTGTCTCTGTCTCTGTCTCTGTCTCTGTCTCTGTCTCTGTCTCTGTCTCTGTCTCTGTCTCTGTCTCTGTCTCTGTCTCTGTCTCTGTCTCTGTCTCTGTCTCTGTCTCTGTCTCTGTCTCTGTCTCTGTCTCTGTCTCTGTCTCTGTCTCTGTCTCTGTCTCTGTCTCTGTCTCTGTCTCTGTCTCTGTCTCTGTCTCTGTCTCTGTCTCTGTCTCTGTCTCTGTCTCTGTCTCTGTCTCTGTCTCTGTCTCTGTCTCTGTCTCTGTCTCTGTCTCTGTCTCTGTCTCTGTCTCTGTCTCTGTCTCTGTCTCTGTCTCTGTCTCTGTCTCTGTCTCTGTCTCTGTCTCTGTCTCTGTCTCTGTCTCTGTCTCTGTCTCTGTCTCTGTCTCTGTCTCTGTCTCTGTCTCTGTCTCTGTCTCTGTCTCTGTCTCTGTCTCTGTCTCTGTCTCTGTCTCTGTCTCTGTCTCTGTCTCTGTCTCTGTCTCTGTCTCTGTCTCTGTCTCTGTCTCTGTCTCTGTCTCTGTCTCTGTCTCTGTCTCTGTCTCTGTCTCTGTCTCTGTCTCTGTCTCTGTCTCTGTCTCTGTCTCTGTCTCTGTCTCTGTCTCTGTCTCTGTCTCTGTCTCTGTCTCTGTCTCTGTCTCTGTCTCTGTCTCTGTCTCTGTCTCTGTCTCTGTCTCTGTCTCTGTCTCTGTCTCTGTCTCTGTCTCTGTCTCTGTCTCTGTCTCTGTCTCTGTCTCTGTCTCTGTCTCTGTCTCTGTCTCTGTCTCTGTCTCTGTCTCTGTCTCTGTCTCTGTCTCTGTCTCTGTCTCTGTCTCTGTCTCTGTCTCTGTCTCTGTCTCTGCCTCCGAAAGTGCCCCTATATCTGTCGCCATCCTTGTCAATGTCTTTGTCTCTCCCTCCGCATGTGCCCCTATATCTGTCGCCATCCTTGTCAATGTCTCTGTCTCTGACACTGAATGTGCCCCTATATCTGTCGCTATCGTTGTCTCTGCCTGTGTCTCTGTCTCTGTCTCTGTCTCTGAAAGTGCCCCTATATCTGTCGCTATCCATGTCTCTGCCTGTGTCTCTGTCTCTGTCTCTGTCACTGTCTCTGTCTCTGCCTCCGAAAGTGCCCCTATATCTGTCGCTATCCTTGTCTCTGCCTGTGTCTCTGTCTCTGTCTCTGAAAGTGCCCCTATATCTGTCGCTATCCTTGTCTCTGCCTGTGTCTCTGTCTCTGTCTCTGTCACTGTCTCTGTCTCTGCCTCCGAAAGTGCCCCTATATCTGTCGCTATCCTTGTCTCTGCCTGTGTCTCTGTCTCTGTCTCTGTCTCTGCCTCCGAAAGTGCCCCTATATCTGTCGCCATCCTTGTCAATGTCTTTGTCTCTCCCTCCGCATGTGCCCCTATATCTGTCGCCATCCTTGTCTATGTCTCTGTCTCTGACACTGAATGTGCCCCTATATCTGTCGCTATCCTTGTCTCTGCCTGTGTCTCTGTCTCTGTCTCTGTCTCTGTCTCTGTCTCTGTCTCTGTCTCTGTCTCTGTCTCTGTCTCTGTCTCTGTCTCTGTCTCTGTCTCTGTCTCTGTCTCTGTCTCTGTCTCTGTCTCTGTCTCTGTCTCTGTCTCTGTCTCTGTCTCTGTCTCTGTCTCTGTCTCTGTCTCTGTCTCTGTCTCTGTCTCTGTCTCTGTCTCTGTCTCTGTCTCAGTCTCTGGCTCTGTCTCTGTCTCTGTCTCTGTCTCTGTCTCTGTCTCTGTCTCTGTCTCTGTCTCTGTCTCTGTCTCTGTCTCTGTCTCTGTCTCTGTCTCTGTCTCTGTCTCTGTCTCTGTCTCTGTCTCTGTCTCTGTCTCTGTCTCTGTCTCTGTCTCTGTCTCTGTCTCTGTCTCTGTCTCTGTCTCTGTCTCTGTCTCTGTCTCTGTCTCTGTCTCTGTCTCTGTCTCTGTCTCTGTCTCTGTCTCTGTCTCTGTCTCTGTCTCTGTCTCTGTCTCTGTCTCTGTCTCTGTCTCTGTCTCTGTCTCTGTCTCTGTCTCTGTCTCTGTCTCTGTCTCTGTCTCTGTCTCTGTCTCTGTCTCTGTCTCTGTCTCTGTCTCTGTCTCTGTCTCTGTCTCTGTCTCTGTCTCTGTCTCTGTCTCTGTCTCTGTCTCTGTCTCTGTCTCTGTCTCTGTCTCTGTCTCTGTCTCTGTCTCTGTCTCTGTCTTTGTCTCTGTCTCTGTCTCTGTCTCTGTCTCTGCCTCCGAAGGTGCCCCTATATCTGTCGCCATCCTTATCAATGTCTCCATCTCTGACACAGAATGTGCCCCTATATCTGCCGCTATCCTTGTCTCTGCCTGTGTCTCTGTCTCTGACTCTTAATGTGCCCCTATATCTGTCGCTATCCTTGTCTCTGCCTGTGTCTCTGTCTCTGTCTCTGAAAGTGCCCCTATATCTGTCGCTATCCTTGTCTCTGCCTGTGTCTCTGTCTCTGTCTCTGTCACTGTCTCTGTCTCTGCCTCCGAAAGTGCCCCTATATCTGTCGCTATCCTTGTCTCTGCCTGTGTCTCTGTCTCTGTCTCTGTCTCTGCCTCCGAAAGTGCCCCTATATCTGTCGCCATCCTTGTCAATGTCTTTGTCTCTAACTCCGCATGTGCCCCTATATCTGTCGCCATCCTTGTCTATGTCTCTGTCTCTGACACTGAATGTGCCCCTATATCTGTCGCTATCCTTGTCTCTGCCTGTGTCTCTGGCTCTGTCTCTGTCTCTGTCTCTGTCTCTGTCTCTGTCTCTGTCTCTGTCTCTGTCTCTGTCTCTGTCTCTGTCTCTGTCTCTGCCTCCGAAGGTGCCCCTATATCTGTCGCCATCCTTATCAATGTCTCTGTCTCTGACTCTGAATGTGCCCCTATATCTGTCGCTATCCTTGTCTCTGCCTGTGTCTCTGTCTCTGACTCTGAATGTGCCCCTATATCTGTCGCTATCCTTGTCAATGTCTCTGTCTCTGCCTCTGAACGTGCCCCTATATCTGCCGCTATCCTTGTCTCTGTCTCTGTCTCTGTCTCTGTCTCTGAAAGTGCCCCTATATCTGTCGCTATCCTTGTCTCTGCCTGTGTCTCTGTCTCTGTCTCTGTCACTGTCTCTGTCTCTGCCTCCGAAAGTGCCCCTATATCTGTCGCCATCCTTGTCAATGTCTTTGTCTCTGCCTCCTAATGTGCCCCTATATCTGTCGCCATCCTTGTCAATGTCTCTGTCTCTGTCTCTGTCTCTGTCTCTGCCTCCGAAGGTGCCCCTATATCTGTCGCCATCCTTATCAATGTCTCCATCTCTGACACTGAATGTGCCCCTATATCTGTCGCTATCCTTGTCTCTGCCTGTGTCTCTGTCTCTGCCTCTGTCTCTGTCTCTGTCTCTGTCTCTGTCTCTGTCTCTGTCTCTGTCTCTGTCTCTGTCTCTGTCTCTGTCTCTGTCTCTGTCTCTGTCTCTGTCTCTGTCTCTGTCTCTGTCTCTGTCTCTGTCTCTGTCTCTGTCTCTGTCTCTGTCTCTGTCTCTGTCTCTGTCTCTGTCTCTGTCTCTGTCTCTGTCTCTGTCTCTGTCTCTGTCTCTGTCTCTGTCTCTGTCTCTGTCTCTGTCTCTGTCTCTGTCTCTGTCTCTGTCTCTGTCTCTGTCTCTGTCTCTGTCTCTGTCTCTGTCTCTGTCTCTGTCTCTGTCTCTGTCTCTGTCTCTGTCTCTGTCTCTGTCTCTGTCTCTGTCTCTGTCTCTGTCTCTGTCTCTGTCTCTGTCTCTGTCTCTGTCTCTGTCTCTGTCTCTGTCTCTGTCTCTGTCTCTGTCTCTGTCTCTGTCTCTGTCTCTGTCTCTGTCTCTGTCTCTGTCTCTGAAAGTGCCCCTACATCTGTCGCCATCCTTATCAATGGCTCTGTCTCTGACACTGAATGTACCCCTATATCTGCCGCTATACTTGTCTCTGCCTGTGTCTCTGTCTCTGACTCTGAATGTGCCCCTATATCTGTCGCTATCCTTGTCTCTGCCTGTGTCTATGTCTCTGACTCTGAATGTGCCCCTATATCTGCCGCTATCCTTGTCTCTGCCTGTGTCTCTGTCTCTGTCTCTGTCTCTGTCTCTGAAAGTGCCCCTATATCTGTCGCTATCCTTGTCTCTGCCTGTGTCTCTGTCTCCGTTTCTGTCTCTGTCTCTGAAAGTGCCCCTATATCTGTCGCTATCCTTGTCTCTGCCTGTGTCTCTGTCTCTGTCTCTGTCTCTGTCTCTGTCTCTGAAAGTGCCCCTATATCTGTCGCTATCCTTGTCTCTGCCTGTGTCTCTGTCTCTGTCTCTGAAAGTGCCCCTATATCTGTCGCTATCCTTGTCTCTGCCTGTGTCTCTGTCTCTGTCTCTGTCTCAGTCTCTGAAAGTGCGCCTATATCTGTCGCTATCATTGTCTCTGCCTGTGTCTCTGCCTGTGTCTCTGTCTCTGTCTCTGTCTCTGCCTCCGAAAGTGCCCCTATATCTGTCGCCATCCTTGTCAATGTCTTTGTCTCTCCCTCCGCATGTGCCCCTATATCTGTCGCCATCCTTGTCAATGTCTCTGTCTCTGACACTGAATGTGCCCCTATATCTGTCGGTATCCTTGTCTCTGCCTGTGTCTCTGTCTCTGTCTCTGTCTCTGTCTCTGTCTCTGTCTCTGTCTCTGTCTCTGTCTCTGTCTTTGTCTCTGTCTCTGTCTCTGTCTCTGTCTCTGTCTCTGTCTCTGTCTCTGTCTCTGCCTCCGAAAGTGCCCCTATATCTGTCGCTATCCTTGTCTCTGCAGGTGTCTCTGTCTCTGTCTCTGTCTCTGCCTCCGAAAGTGCCCCTATATCTGTCGCCATCCTTGTCAATGTCTTTGTCTCTCCCTCCGCATGTGCCCCAATATCTGTCGCCATCCTTGTCAATGTCTCTGTCTCTGACACTGAATGTGCCCCTATATCTGTCGGTATCCTTGTCTCTGCCTGTGTCTCTGTCTCTGTCTCTGTCTCTGTCTCTGTCTCTGTCTCTGTCTCTGTCTCTGTCTCTGTCTTTGTCTCTGTCTCTGTCTCTGTCTCTGTCTCTGTCTCTGTCTCTGTCTCTGTCTCTGCCTCCGAAAGTGCCCCTATATCTGTCGCTATCCTTGTCTCTGCAGGTGTCTCTGTCTCTGTCTCTGTCTCTGCCTCCGAAAGTGCCCCTATATCTGTCGCCATCCTTGTCAATGTCTTTGTGTCTCCCTCCGCATGTGCCCCTATATCTGTCGCCATCCTTGTCAATGTCTCTGTCTCTGACACTGAATGTGCCCCTATATCTGTCGCTATCGTTGTCTCTGCCTGTGTCTCTGTCTCTGTCTCTGTCTCTGAAAGTGCCCCTATATCTGTCGCTATCCATGTCTCTGCCTGTGTCTCTGTCTCTGTCTTTGTCACTGTCTCTGTCTCTGCCTCCGAAAGTGCCCCTATATCTGTCGCTATCCTTGTCTCTGCCTGAGTCTCTGTCTCTGTCTCTGTCACTGTCTCTGTCTCTGCCTCCGAAAGTGCCCCTATATCTGTCGCTATCCTTGTCTCTGCCTGTGTCTCTGTCTCTGTCTCTGTCTCTGCCTCCGAAAGTGCCCCTATTTCTGTCGCCATCCTTGTCAATGTCTTTGTCTCTCCCTCCGCATGTGCCCCTATATCTGTCGCCATCCTTGTCAATGTCTCTGTCTCTGACACTGAATGTGCCCCTATATCTGTCGCTATCCTTGTCTCTGCCTGTGTCTCTGTCTCTGTCTCTGTCTCTGTCTCTGTCTCTGTCTCTGTCTCTGTCTCTGTCTCTGTCTCTGTCTCTGTCTCTGTCTCTGTCTCTGTCTCTGTCTCTGTCTCTGTCTCTGTCTCTGTCTCTGTCTCTGTCTCTGTCTCTGTCTCTGTCTCTGTCTCTGTCTCTGTCTCTGTCTCTGTCTCTGTCTCTGTCTCTGTCTCTGTCTCTGTCTCTGTCTCTGTCTCTGTCTCTGTCTCTGTCTCTGTCTCTGTCTCTGTCTCTGTCTCTGTCTCTGTCTCTGTCTCTGTCTCTGTCTCTGTCTCTGTCTCTGTCTCTGTCTCTGTCTCTGTCTCTGTCTCTGTCTCTGTCTCTGTCTCTGTCTCTGTCTCTGTCTCTGTCTCTGTCTCTGTCTCTGTCTCTGTCTCTGTCTCTGTCTCTGTCTCTGTCTCTGTCTCTGTCTCTGTCTCTGTCTCTGTCTCTGTCTCTGTCTCTGTCTCTGTCTCTGTCTCTGTCTCTGTCTCTGTCTCTGTCTCTGTCTCTGTCTCTGTCTCTGTCTCTGTCTCTGTCTCTGTCTCTGTCTCTGTCTCTGTCTCTGTCTCTGTCTCTGTCTCTGTCTCTGTCTCTGTCTCTGTCTCTGTCTCTGTCTCTGTCTCTGTCTCTGTCTCTGTCTCTGTCTCTGTCTCTGTCTCTGTCTCTGTCTCTGTCTCTGTCTCTGTCTCTGTCTCTGTCTCTGTCTCTGTCTCTGTCTCTGTCTCTGTCTCTGTCTCTGTCTCTGTCTCTGTCTCTGTCTCTGTCTCTGTCTCTGTCTCTGTCTCTGTCTCTGTCTCTGTCTCTGTCTCTGTCTCTGTCTCTGTCTCTGTCTCTGTCTCTGTCTCTGTCTCTGTCTCTGTCTCTGTCTCTGTCTCTGTCTCTGTCTCTGTCTCTGTCTCTGTCTCTGTCTCTGTCTCTGTCTCTGTCTCTGTCTCTGTCTCTGTCTCTGTCTCTGTCTCTGTCTCTGTCTCTGTCTCTGTCTCTGTCTCTGTCTCTGTCTCTGTCTCTGTCTCTGTCTCTGTCTCTGTCTCTGTCTCTGTCTCTGTCTCTGTCTCTGTCTCTGTCTCTGTCTCTGTCTCTGTCTCTGTCTCTGTCTCTGTCTCTGTCTCTGTCTCTGTCTCTGTCTCTGTCTCTGTCTCTGTCTCTGTCTCTGTCTCTGTCTCTGTCTCTGTCTCTGTCTCTGTCTCTGTCTCTGTCTCTGTCTCTGTCTCTGTCTCTGTCTCTGTCTCTGTCTCTGTCTCTGTCTCTGTCTCTGTCTCTGTCTCTGTCTCTGTCTCTGTCTCTGTCTCTGTCTCTGTCTCTGTCTCTGTCTCTGTCTCTGTCTCTGTCTCTGTCTCTGTCTCTGTCTCTGTCTCTGTCTCTGTCTCTGTCTCTGTCTCTGTCTCTGTCTCTGTCTCTGTCTCTGTCTCTGTCTCTGTCTCTGTCTCTGTCTCTGTCTCTGTCTCTGTCTCTGTCTCTGTCTCTGTCTCTGTCTCTGTCTCTGTCTCTGTCTCTGTCTCTGTCTCTGTCTCTGTCTCTGTCTCTGTCTCTGTCTCTGCCTCCGAAGGTGCCCCTATATCTGTCGCCATCCTTATCAATGTCTCCATCTCTGACACTGAATGTGCCCCTATATCTGTCGCTATCCTTGTCTCTGCCTGTGTCTCTGTCTCTGTCTCTGTCTCTGTCTCTGTCTCTGTCTCTGTCTCTGTCTCTGTCTCTGTCTCTGTCTCTGTCTCTGTCTCTGTCTCTGTCTCTGTCTCTGTCTCTGTCTCTGTCTCTGTCTCTGTCTCTGTCTCTGTCTCAGTCTCTGTCTCTGTCTCTGTCTCTGTCTCTGTCTCTGTCTCTGTCTCTGTCTCTGTCTCTGTCTCTGTCTCTGTCTCTGTCTCTGTCTCTGTCTCTGTCTCTGTCTCTGTCTCTGTCTCTGTCTCTGTCTCTGTCTCTGTCTCTGTCTCTGTCTCTGTCTCTGTCTCTGTCTCTGTCTCTGTCTCTGTCTCTGTCTCTGTCTCTGTCTCTGTCTCTGTCTCTGTCTCTGTCTCTGTCTCTGTCTCTGTCTCTGTCTCTGTCTCTGTCTCTGTCTCTGTCTCTGTCTCTGTCTCTGTCTCTGTCTCTGTCTCTGTCTCTGTCTCTGTCTCTGTCTCTGTCTCTGTCTCTGTCTCTGTCTCTGTCTCTGTCTCTGTCTCTGTCTCTGTCTCTGTCTCTGTCTCTGTCTCTGTCTCTGTCTCTGTCTCTGTCTCTGTCTCTGTCTCTGTCTCTGTCTCTGTCTCTGTCTCTGTCTCTGTCTCTGTCTCTGTCTCTGTCTCTGTCTCTGTCTCTGTCTCTGTCTCTGTCTCTGTCTCTGTCTCTGTCTCTGTCTCTGTCTCTGTCTCTGTCTCTGTCTCTGTCTCTGTCTCTGTCTCTGTCTCTGTCTCTGTCTCTGTCTCTGTCTCTGTCTCTGTCTCTGTCTCTGTCTCTGTCTCTGTCTCTGTCTCTGTCTCTGTCTCTGCCTCCGAAGGTGCCCCTATATCTGTCGCCATCCTTATCAATGTCTCCATCTCTGACACTGAATGTGCCCCTATATCTGTCGCTATCCTTGTCTCTGCCTGTGTCTCTGTCTCTGTCTCTGTCTCTGTCTCTGTCTCTGTCTCTGTCTCTGTCTCTGTCTCTGTCTCTGTCTCTGTCTCTGTCTCTGTCTCTGTCTCTGTCTCTGTCTCTGTCTCTGTCTCTGTCTCTGTCTCTGTCTCTGTCTCTGTCTCTGTCTCTGTCTCTGTCTCTGTCTCTGTCTCTGTCTCTGTCTCTGTCTCTGTCTCTGTCTCTGTCTCTGTCTCTGTCTCTGTCTCTGTCTCTGTCTCTGTCTCTGTCTCTGTCTCTGTCTCTGTCTCTGTCTCTGTCTCTGTCTCTGTCTCTGTCTCTGTCTCTGTCTCTGTCTCTGTCTCTGTCTCTGTCTCTGTCTCTGTCTCTGTCTCTGTCTCTGTCTCTGTCTCTGCCTCCGAAGGTGCCCCTATATCTGTCGCCATCCTTATCAATGTCTCCATCTCTGACACAGAATGTGCCCCTATATCTGCCGCTATCCTTGTCTCTGCCTGTGTCTCTGTCTCTGACTCTGAATGTGCCCCTATATCTGTCGCTATCCTTGTCTCTGCCTGTGTCTCTGTCTCTGTCTCTGTCACTGTCTCTGTCTCTGCCTCCGAAAGTGCCCCTATATCTGTCGCCATCCTTGTCAATGTCTTTGTCTCTCCCTCCGCATGTGCCCCTATATCTGTCGCCATCCTTGTCAATGTCTCTGTCTCTGACACTGAATGTGCCCCTATATCTGTCGCTATCGTTGTCTCTGCCTGTGTCTCTGTCTCTGTCTCTGTCTCTGAAAGTGCCCCTATATCTGTCGCTATCCATGTCTCTGCCTGTGTCTCTGTCTCTGTCTCTGTCACTGTCTCTGTCTCTGCCTCCGAAAGTGCCCCTATATCTGTCGCTATCCTTGTCTCTGCCTGTGTCTCTGTCTCTGTCTCTGAAAGTGCCCCTATATCTGTCGCTATCCTTGTCTCTGCCTGTGTCTCTGTCTCTGTCTCTGTCACTGTCTCTGTCTCTGCCTCCGAAAGTGCCCCTATATCTGTCGCTATCCTTGTCTCTGCCTGTGTCTCTGTCTCTGTCTCTGTCTCTGCCTCCGAAAGTGCCCCTATATCTGTCGCCATCCTTGTCAATGTCTTTGTCTCTCCCTCCGCATGTGCCCCTATATCTGTCGCCATCCTTGTCTATGTCTCTGTCTCTGACACTGAATGTGCCCCTATATCTGTCGCTATCCTTGTCTCTGCCTGTGTCTCTGTCTCTGTCTCTGTCTCTGTCTCTGTCTCTGTCTCTGTCTCTGTCTCTGTCTCTGTCTCTGTCTCTGTCTCTGTCTCTGTCTCTGTCTCTGTCTCTGTCTCTGTCTCTGTCTCTGTCTCTGTCTCTGTCTCTGTCTCTGTCTCTGTCTCTGTCTCTGTCTCTGTCTCTGTCTCTGTCTCTGTCTCTGTCTCTGTCTCTGTCTCTGTCTCTGTCTCTGTCTCTGTCTCTGTCTCTGTCTCTGTCTCTGTCTCTGTCTCTGTCTCTGTCTCTGTCTCAGTCTCTGGCTCTGTCTCTGTCTCTGTCTCTGTCTCTGTCTCTGTCTCTGTCTCTGTCTCTGTCTCTGTCTCTGTCTCTGTCTCTGTCTCTGTCTCTGTCTCTGTCTCTGTCTCTGTCTCTGTCTCTGTCTCTGTCTCTGTCTCTGTCTCTGTCTCTGTCTCTGTCTCTGTCTCTGTCTCTGTCTCTGTCTCTGTCTCTGTCTCTGTCTCTGTCTCTGTCTCTGTCTCTGTCTCTGTCTCTGTCTCTGTCTCTGTCTCTGTCTCTGTCTCTGTCTCTGTCTCTGTCTCTGTCTCTGTCTCTGTCTCTGTCTCTGTCTCTGTCTCTGTCTCTGTCTCTGTCTCTGTCTCTGTCTCTGTCTCTGTCTCTGTCTCTGTCTCTGTCTCTGTCTCTGTCTCTGTCTCTGTCTCTGTCTCTGTCTCTGTCTCTGTCTCTGTCTCTGTCTCTGTCTCTGTCTCTGTCTCTGTCTCTGTCTCTGTCTCTGTCTCTGTCTCTGTCTCTGTCTCTGTCTCTGTCTCTGTCTCTGTCTCTGTCTCTGTCTCTGTCTCTGTCTCTGTCTCTGTCTCTGTCTCTGTCTCTGTCTCTGTCTCTGTCTCTGTCTCTGTCTCTGTCTCTGTCTCTGTCTCTGTCTCTGTCTCTGTCTCTGTCTCTGTCTCTGTCTCTGTCTCTGTCTCTGTCTCTGTCTCTGTCTCTGTCTCTGTCTCTGTCTCTGTCTCTGTCTCTGTCTCTGTCTCTGTCTCTGTCTCTGTCTCTGTCTCTGTCTCTGTCTCTGTCTCTGTCTCTGTCTCTGTCTCTGTCTCTGTCTCTGTCTCTGTCTCTGTCTCTGTCTCTGTCTCTGTCTCTGTCTCTGTCTCTGTCTCTGTCTCTGTCTCTGTCTCTGTCTCTGTCTCTGTCTCTGTCTCTGTCTCTGTCTCTGTCTCTGTCTCTGTCTCTGTCTCTGTCTCTGTCTCTGTCTCTGTCTCTGTCTCTGTCTCTGTCTCTGTCTCTGTCTCTGTCTCTGTCTCTGTCTCTGTCTCTGTCTCTGTCTCTGTCTCTGTCTCTGTCTCTGTCTCTGTCTCTGTCTCTGTCTCTGTCTCTGTCTCTGCCTCCGAAGGTGCCCCTATATCTGTCGCCATCCTTATCAATGTCTCCATCTCTGACACAGAATGTGCCCCTATATCTGCCGCTATCCTTGTCTCTGCCTGTGTCTCTGTCTCTGACTCTGAATGTGCCCCTATATCTGTCGCTATCCTTGTCTCTGCCTGTGTCTCTGTCTCTGTCTCTGTCACTGTCTCTGTCTCTGCCTCCGAAAGTGCCCCGATATCTGTCGCTATCCTTGTCTCTGCCTGTGTCTCTGTCTCTGTCTCTGTCTCTGCCTCCGAAAGTGCCCCTATATCTGTCGCCATCCTTGTCAATGTCTTTGTCTCTCCCTCCGCATGTGCCCCTATATCTGTCGCCATCCTTGTCTATGTCTCTGTCTCTGACACTGAATGTGCCCCTATATCTGTCGCTATCCTTGTCTCTGCCTGTGTCTCTGTCTCTGTCTCTGTCTCTGTCTCTGTCTCTGTCTCTGTCTCTGTCTCTGTCTCTGTCTCTGTCTCTGTCTCTGTCTCTGTCTCTGTCTCTGTCTCTGTCTCTGTCTCTGTCTCTGTCTCTGTCTCTGTCTCTGTCTCTGTCTCTGTCTCTGTCTCTGTCTCTGTCTCTGTCTCTGTCTCTGTCTCTGTCTCTGTCTCTGTCTCTGTCTCTGTCTCTGTCTCTGTCTCTGTCTCTGTCTCTGTCTCTGTCTCTGTCTCTGTCTCTGTCTCTGTCTCTGTCTCTGTCTCTGTCTCTGTCTCTGTCTCTGTCTCTGTCTCTGTCTCTGTCTCTGTCTCTGTCTCTGTCTCTGTCTCTGTCTCTGTCTCTGTCTCTGTCTCTGTCTCTGTCTCTGTCTCTGTCTCTGTCTCTGTCTCTGTCTCTGTCTCTGTCTCTGTCTCTGTCTCTGTCTCTGTCTCTGTCTCTGTCTCTGTCTCTGTCTCTGTCTCTGTCTCTGTCTCTGTCTCTGTCTCTGTCTCTGTCTCTGTCTCTGTCTCTGTCTTTGTCTCTGTCTCTGTCTCTGACTCCGAAAGTGCCCCTATATCTGTCGCCATCCTTGTCAATGTCTTTGTCTCTCATTCCGAATGTGCCCCTATATCTGTCGCCATCCTTGTCAATGTCTCTGTCTCTGACACTGAATGTGCCCCTATATCTGTCGCTATCCTTGTCTCTGCCTGTGTCTCTGTCTCTGTCTCTGTCTCTGTCTCTGTCTCTGCCTCCGAAAGTGCCCCTATATCTGTCGCTATCCTTGTCTCTGCAGGTGTCTCTGTCTCTGTCTCTGTCTCTGCCTCCGAAAGTGCCCCTATATCTGTCGCCATCCTTGTCAATGTCTTTGTCTCTCCCTCCGCATGTGCCCCTATATCTGTCGCCATCCTTGTCAATGTCTCTGTCTCTGACACTGAATGTGCCCCTATATCTGTCGCTATCCTTGTCTCTGCCTGTGTCTCTGTCTCTGTCTCTGTCTCTGAAAGTGCCCCTATATCTGTCGCTATCCTTGTCTCTGCCTGTGTCTCTGTCTCTGTCTCTGTCACTGTCTCTGTCTCTGCCTCCGAAAGTGCCCCTATATCTGTCGCTATCCTTGTCTCTGCCTGTGTCTCTGTCTCTGTCTCTGAAAGTGCCCCTATATCTGTCGCTATCCTTGTCTCTGCCTGTGTCTCTGTCTCTGTCTCTGTCACTGTCTCTGTCTCTGCCTCCGAAAGTGCCCCTATATCTGTCGCTATCCTTGTCTCTGCCTGTGTCTCTGTCTCTGTCTCTGTCTCTGCCTCCGAAAGTGCCCCTATTTCTGTCGCCATCCTTGTCAATGTCTTTGTCTCTCCCACCGCATGTGCCCCTATATCTGTCGCCATCCTTGTCAATGTCTCTGTCTCTGACACTGAATGTGCCCCTATATCTGTCGCTATCCTTGTCTCTGCCTGTGTCTCTGTCTCTGTCTCTGTCTCTGTCTCTGTCTCTGTCTCTGTCTCTGTCTCTGTCTCTGTCTTTGTCTCTGTCTCTGTCTCTGTCTCTGTCTCTGCCTCCGAAGGTGCCCCTATATCTGTCGCCATCCTTATCAATGTCTCCATCTCTGACACAGAATGTGCCCCTATATCTGCCGCTATCCTTGTCTCTGCCTGTGTCTCTGTCTCTGTCTCTGTCTCTGCCTCCGAAAGTGCCCCTATATCTGTCGCCATCCTTGTCAATGTCTTTGTCTCTCCCTCCGCATGTGCCCCTATATCTGTCGCCATCCTTGTCTATGTCTCTGTCTCTGACACTGAATGTGCCCCTATATCTGTCGCTATCCTTGTCTCTGCCTGTGTCTCTGTCTCTGTCTCTGTCTCTGTCTCTGTCTCTGTCTCTGTCTCTGTCTCTGTCTCTGTCTCTGTCTTTGTCTCTGTCTCTGTCTCTGTCTCTGTCTCTGTCTCTGCCTCCGAAAGTGCCCCTATATCTGTCGCTATCCTTGTCTCTGCAGGTGTCTCTGTCTCTGTCTCTGTCTCTGCCTCCGAAAGTGCCCCTATATCTGTCGCCATCCTTGTCAATGTCTTTGTCTCTCCCTCCGCATGTGCCCCTATATCTGTCGCCATCCTTGTCAATGTCTCTGTCTCTGACACTGAATGTGCCCCTATATCTGTCGCTATCCTTGTCTCTGCCTGTGTCTCTGTCTCTGTCTCTGTCTCTGAAAGTGCCCCTATATCTGTCGCTATCCTTGTCTCTGCCTGTGTCTCTGTCTCTGTCTCTGTCACTGTCTCTGTCTCTGCCTCCGAAAGTGCCCCTATATCTGTCGCTATCCTTGTCTCTGCCTGTGTCTCTGTCTCTGTCTCTGAAAGTGCCCCTATATCTGTCGCTATCCTTGTCTCTGCCTGTGTCTCTGTCTCTGTCTCTGTCACTGTCTCTGTCTCTGCCTCCGAAAGTGCCCCTATATCTGTCGCTATCCTTGTCTCTGCCTGTGTCTCTGTCTCTGTCTCTGTCTCTGCCTCCGAAAGTGCCCCTATTTCTGTCGCCATCCTTGTCAATGTCTTTGTCTCTCCCACCGCATGTGCCCCTATATCTGTCGCCATCCTTGTCAATGTCTCTGTCTCTGACACTGAATGTGCCCCTATATCTGTCGCTATCCTTGTCTCTGTCTCTGTCTCTGTCTCTGTCTCTGTCTCTGTCTCTGTCTCTGTCTCTGTCTCTGTCTCTGTCTCTGTCTCTGTCTCTGTCTCTGTCTCTGTCTCTGTCTCTGTCTTTGTCTCTGTCTCTGTCTCTGACTCCGAAAGTGCCCCTATATCTGTCGCCATCCTTGTCAATGTCTTTGTCTCTCATTCCGAATGTGCCCCTATATCTGTCGCCATCATTGTCAATGTCTCTGTCTCTGACACTGAATGTGCCCCTATATCTGTCGCTATCCTTGTCTCTGCCTGTGTCTCTGTCTCTGTCTCTGTCTCTGTCTCTGTCTCTGCCTCCGAAAGTGCCCCTATATCTGTCGCTATCCTTGTCTCTGCAGGTGTCTCTGTCTCTGTCTCTGTCTCTGCCTCCGAAAGTGCCCCTATATCTGTCGCCATCCTTGTCAATGTCTTTGTCTCTCCCTCCGCATGTGCCCCTATATCTGTCGCCATCCTTGTCAATGTCTCTGTCTCTGACACTGAATGTGCCCCTATATCTGTCGCTATCCTTGTCTCTGCCTGTGTCTCTGTCTCTGTCTCTGTCTCTGAAAGTGCCCCTATATCTGTCGCTATCCTTGTCTCTGCCTGTGTCTCTGTCTCTGTCTCTGTCACTGTCTCTGTCTCTGCCTCCGAAAGTGCCCCTATATCTGTCGCTATCCTTGTCTCTGCCTGTGTCTCTGTCTCTGTCTCTGAAAGTGCCCCTATATCTGTCGCTATCCTTGTCTCTGCCTGTGTCTCTGTCTCTGTCTCTGTCACTGTCTCTGTCTCTGCCTCCGAAAGTGCCCCTATATCTGTCGCTATCCTTGTCTCTGCCTGTGTCTCTGTCTCTGTCTCTGTCTCTGTCTCTGTCTCTGCCTCCGAAAGTGCCCCTATATCTGTCGCTATCCTTGTCTCTGCAGGTGTCTCTGTCTCTGTCTCTGTCTCTGCCTCCGAAAGTGCCCCTATATCTGTCGCCATCCTTGTCAATGTCTTTGTCTCTCCCTCCGCATGTGCCCCTATATCTGTCGCCATCCTTGTCAATGTCTCTGTCTCTGACACTGAATGTGCCCCTATATTTGTCGCTATCCTTGTCTCTGCCTGTGTCTCTGTCTCTGTCTCTGAAAGTGCCCCTATATCTGTCGCTATCCTTGTCTCTGCCTGTGTCTCTGTCTCTGTCTCTGTCACTGTCTCTGTCTCTGCCTCCGAAAGTGCCCCTATATCTGTCGCTATCCTTGTCTCTGCCTGTGTCTCTGTCTCTGTCTCTGTCTCTGCCTCCGAAAGTGCCCCTATTTCTGTCGCCATCCTTGTCAATGTCTTTGTCTCTCCCACCGCATGTGCCCCTATATCTGTCGCCATCCTTGTCAATGTCTCTGTCTCTGACACTGAATGTGCCCCTATATCTGTCGCTATCCTTGTCTCTGCCTGTGTCTCTGTCTCTGACTCTGAATGTGCCCCTATATCTATCACTATCCTTGTCTCTGCCTGTGTCTCCGTCGCTGTCTCTGTCTCTGTCTCTGTCTCTGACTCTCTGTCTCTCTGTCTTACTGTCTCTCTGTCTCCCTGTCTCTCTGTCTCTCTGTCTCTCTGTCTCTCTGTCTCTCTGTCTCTCTGTCTCTCTGTCTCTGTCTCTCTGTCTCTCTGTCTCTGTGTCTCCGTCTCTGTCACTGTCTCTGTCTCCGCCTCCGAAAGTGCCCCTATATCTGTCGCCATCCTTGTCAATGTCTCTGTCTCTGACTCTGAGTGTGCCCCTATATCTGTCGCTATCCTTGTCAATGTCTCTGTCTCTGTCTCTGTCTCTGTCTCCGCCTCCGAATGTGCCCCTATATCTGTCGCCATCCTTATCAATGTCTCCATCTCTGACACAGAATGTGCCCCTATATCTGCCGCTATCCTTGTCTCTGCCTGTGTCTCTGTCTCTGACTCTGAATGTGCCCCTATATCTGCCGCTATCCTTGTCTCTGCCTGTGTCTCTGTCTCCGTTTCTGTCTCTGTCTCTGAAAGTGCCCCTATATCTGTCGCTATCCTTGTCTCTGCCGGTGTCTCTGTCTCTGTCTCTGTCTCTGTCTCTGTCTCTGAAAGTGCCCCTATATCTGTCGCTATCCTTGTCTCTGCCTGTGTCTCTGTCTCTGTCTCTGTTACTGTCTCTGTCTCTGCCTCCGAAAGTGCCCCTATATCTGTCGCTATCCTTGTCTCTGCCTGTGTCTCTGTCTCTGACTCTGAATGTGCCCCTATATCTATCACTATCCTTGTCTCTGCCTGTGTCTCCGTCGCTGTCTCTGTCTCTGTCTCTGTCTCTGACTCTCTGTCTCTCTGTCTTTCTGTCTCTCTGTCTCCCTGTCTCTCTGTCTCCCTGTCTCTCTGTCTCCCTGTCTCTCTGTCTCCCTGTCTCTCTGTCTCCCTGTCTCTCTGTCTCCCTGTCTCTCTGTCTCCCTGTCTCTCTGTCTCCCTGTCTCTCTGTCTCCCTGTCTCTCTGTCTCCCTGTCTCTCTGTCTCCATGTCTCTCTGTCTCCCTGTCTCTCTGTCTCCCTGTCGCCCTGTCTCTCTGTCTCTCTGTCTCTCTGTCTCTCTGTCTCTCTGTCTCTCTGTCTCTCTGTCTCTCTGTCTCTCTGTCTCTCTGTCTCTCTGTCTCTCTGTCTCTCTGTCTCTCTGTCTCTCTGTCTCTCTGTCTCTCTGTCTCTCTGTCTCTCTGTCTCTCTGTCTCTGTGTCTCTGTGTCTCCGTCTCTGTCACTGTCTCTGTCTCCGCCTCCGAAAGTGCCCCTATATCTGTCGCCATCCTTGTCAATGTCTCCATCTCTGACACAGAATGTGCCCCTATATCTGTCGCCATCCTTGTCAATGTCTCTGTCTCTGACTCTGAACGTGCCCCTATATCTGTCGCTATCCTTGTCTCTGCCTGTGTCTCTGTCACTGTCTCTGTCTCCGCCTCCGAAAGTGCCCCTATATCTGTCGCCATCCTTGTCAATGTCTCTGTCTCTGACTCTGAATGTGCCCCTATATCTGTCGCTATCCTTGTCTCTGCCTGTGTCTCTGTCTCCGTTTCTGTCTCTGTCTCTCTGTCTCTCTGTCTCTCTGTCTCTCTGTCTCTCTGTCTCTCTGTCTCTCTGTCTCTCTGTCTCTCTGTCTCTCTGTCTCTCTGTCTCTCTGTCTCTCTGTCTCTCTGTCTCTGTCTCTCTGTCTCTGTCTCTCTGTCTCTGTCTCTCTGTCTCTCTGTCTCTCTGTCTCTCTGTCTCTGTCTCTCTGTCTCTCTGTCTCTCTGTCTCTCTGTCTCTCTGTCTCTGTCTCTCTGTCTCTGTCTCTCTGTCTCTGTCTCTCTGTCTCTGTCTCTGACTCTGAAAGTGCCCCTATATCTGTCGCTATCCTTGTCTCTGCCTGTGTCTCTGTCTCTGACTCTGAATGTGCCCCTATATCTATCACTATCCTTGTCTCTGCCTGTGTCTCCGTCGCTGTCTCTGTCTCTGTCTCTGTCTCTGACTCTCTGTCTCTTTGTCTTTCTGTCTCTCTGTCTCCCTGTCTCTCTGTCTCCCTGTCCCTCTGTCTCCCTGTCTCTCTGTCTCCCTGTCTCTCTGTCTCCCTGTCTCTCTGTCTCCCTGTCTCTCTGTCTCCCTGTCTCTCTGTCTCCCTGTCTCTCTGTCTCCTTGTCTCTCTGTCTCCATGTCTCTCTGTCTCCCTGTCTCTCTGTCTCCCTGTCTCCCTGTCTCTCTGTCTCTCTGTCTGTCTGTCTCTCTGTCTCTCTGTCTCTCTGTCTCTCTGTCTCTCTGTCTCTCTGTCTCTCTGTCTCTCTGTCTCTCTGTCTCTCTGTCTCTCTGTCTCTCTGTCTCTCTGTCTCTCTGTCTCTCTGTCTCTCTGTCTCTCTGTCTCTCTGTCTCTCTGTCTCTCTGTCTCTCTGTCTCTCTGTCTCTCTGTCTCTCTGTCTCTCTGTCTCTCTGTCTCTGTGTCTCCGTCTCTGTCACTGTCTCTGTCTCCGCCTCCGAAAGTGCCCCTATATCTGTCGCCATCCTTGTCAATGTCTCCATCTCTGACACAGAATGTGCCCCTATATCTGTCGCCATCCTTGTCAATGTCTCTGTCTCTGACTCTGAACGTGCCCCTATATCTGTCGCTATCCTTGTCTCTGCCTGTGTCTCTGTCTCTGACTCTGAATGTGCCCCTATATCTGTCGCCATCCTTGTCAATGTCTCTGTCTCTGTCTCTGTCTCTGTCTCTGCCTCCGAAGGTGCCCCTATATCTGTCGCCATCCTTATCAATGTCTCCATCTCTGACACAGAATGTGCCCCTATATCTGCCGCTATCCTTGTCTCTGCCTGTGTCTCTGTCTCTGTCTCTGAAAGTGCCCCTATATCTGTCGCTATCCTTGTCTCTGCCTGTGTCTCTGTCTCTGTCTCTGTCACTGTCTCTGTCTCTGGCTCCGAAAGTGCCCCTATATCTGTCGCTATCCTTGTCTCTGCCTGTGTCTCTGTCTCTGTCTCTGTCTCTGCCTCCGAAAGTGCCCCTATATCTGTCGCCATCCTTGTCAATGTCTTTGTCTCTCCCTCCGCATGTGCCCCTATATCTGTCGCCATCCTTGTCAATGTCTCTGTCTCTGACTCTGAATGTGCCCCTATATCTGCCGCTATCCTTGTCTCTGCCTGTGTCTCTGTCTCTGTCTCTGTCTCTGTCTCTGAAAGTGCCCCTATATCTGTCGCTATCCTTGTCTCTGCCTGTGTCTCTGTCTCTGTCTCTGTCTCTGTCTCTGTCTCTGAAAGTGCCCCTATATCTGTCGCTATCCTTGTCTCTGCCTGTGTCTCTGTCTCTGTGTCTGTCACTGTCTCTGTCTCTGCCTCCGAAAGTGCCCCTATATCTGTCGCTATCCTTGTCTCTGCCTGTGTCTCTGTCTCTGTCTCTGTCTCTGCCTCCGAAAGTGCCCCTATTTCGGTCGCCATCCTTGTCAATGTCTTTGTCTCTCCCTCCGCATGTGCCCCTATATCTGTCGCCATCCTTGTCAATGTCTCTGACTCTGACACTGAATGTGCCCCTATATCTGTCGCTATCCTTGTCTCTGCCTGTGTCTCTGTCTCTGTCTCTGTCTCTGTCTCTGTCTCTGTCTCTGTCTCTGTCTCTGTCTCTGTCTCTGTCTCTGTCTCTGTCTCTGTCTCTGTCTCTGTCTTTGTCTCTGTCTCTGTCTCTGTCTCTGTCTCTGTCTCTGCCTCCGAAGGTGCCTCTATATCTGTCGCCATCCTTATCAATGTCTCCATCTCTGACACAGAATGTGCCCCTATATCTGCCGCTATCCTTGTCTCTGCCTGTGTCTCTGTCTCTGACTCTGAATGTGCCCCTATATCTGTCGCTATCCTTGTCTCTGCCTGTGTCTCTGTCTCTGTCTCTGAAAGTGCCCCTATATCTGTCGCTATCCTTGTCTCTGCCTGTGTCTCTGTCTCTGTCTCTGTCACTGTCTCTGTCTCTGCCTCCGAAAGTGCCCCTATATCTGTCGCTATCCTTGTCTCTGCCTGTGTCTCTGTCTCTGTCTCTGTCTCTGAAAGTGCCCCTATATCTGTCGCTATCCTTGTCTCTGCCTGTGTCTCTGTCTCTGTCACTGTCTCTGTCTCTGCCTCCGAAAGTGCCCCTATATCTGTCGCTATCCTTGTCTCTGCCTGTGTCTCTGTCTCTGACTCTGAATGTGCCCCTATATCTATCACTATCCTTGTCTCTGCCTGTGTCTCCGTCGCTGTCTCTGTCTCTGTCTCTGACTCTCTGTCTCTCTGTCTTTCTGTCTCTCTGTCTCCCTGTCTCTCTGTCTCCCTGTCGCTCTGTCTCCCTGTCTCTCTGTCTCCCTGTCTCTCTGTCTCCCTGTCTCTCTGTCTCCCTGTCTCTCTGTCTCCCTGTCTCTCTGTCTCCATGTCTCTCTGTCTCCCTGTCTCTCTGTCTCCCTGTCTCCCTGTCTCTCTGTCTCTCTGTCTCTCTGTCTCTCTGTCTCTCTGTCTCTCTGTCTCTCTGTCTCTCTGTCTCTCTGTCTCTCTGTCTCTCTGTCTCTCTGTCTCTCTGTCTCTCTGTCTCTCTGTCTCTCTGTCTCTCTGTCTCTCTGTCTCTCTGTCTCTCTGTCTCTCTGTCTCTCTGTCTCTCTGTCTCTCTGTCTCTCTGTCTCTGTGTCTCTGTGTCTCCGTCTCTGTCACTGTCTCTGTCTCCGCCTCCGAAAGTGCCCCTATATCTGTCGGGAGAGGCTCTATTGAGCACGCTACGATCGCGCACGATCGCATTGGACGCAGGTCTTTTGAGCACGCCATCATTGTGCACACGACCGATTGGGCACAATTCGATTGTGCACAAGAATGATATCAGAGAGGAAAATTGGACACCGTAAGAATCGCAAATGCTATCAGTTAGGTTAGGCTAGGTTATGTTATGTTATGTTATGTTAGGTTGGGTTCATTGGTTAGTTTCGGTTCGGTTCAGATATCATTCTGGTGCACAATCGAATTGTGCCCAATCGTTCCTGTGCACAATGATGGCGTGCTCAAAACACCTGTGTCCAATGCGATCGTGTGCAATCGTATCGTGCTCAATTGAAGGCCTCCCATATCTGTCGCCATCCTTGTCAATGTCTCCATCTCTGACACAGAATGTGCCCCTATATCTGTCGCCATCCTTGTCAATGTCTCTGTCTCTGACTCTGAACGTGCCCCTATATCTGTCGCTATCCTTGTCTCTGCCTGTGTCTCTGTCTCTGACTCTGAATGTGCCAATATATCTGTCGCCATCCTTGTCAATGTCGCTGTCTCTGTCTCTGTCTCTGTCTCTGCCTCCGAAGGTGCCCCTATATCTGTCGCCATCCTTATCAATGTCTCCATCTCTGACACAGAATGTGCCCCTATATCTGCCGCTATCCTTGTCTCTGCCTGTGTCTCTGTCTCTGACTCTGCATGTGCCCCTATATCTGTCGCTATCCTTGTCTCTGCCTGAGTCTCTGTCTCTGTCTCTGAAAGTGCCCCTATATCTGTCGCTATCCTTGTCTCTGCCTGTGTCTCTGTCTCTGTCTCTGTCACTGTCTCTGTCTCTGCCTCCGAAATTGCCCCTATATCTGTCGCTATCCTTGTCTCTGCCTGTGTCTCTGTCTCTGTCTCTGTCTCTGCCTCCGAAAGTGCCCCTATATCTGTCGCCATCCTTGTCAATGTCTTTGTCTCTCCCTCCGCATGTGCCCCTATATCTGTCGCCATCCTTGTCAATGTCACTGTCTCTGACTCTGAATGTGCCCCTATATCTGCCGCTATCCTTGTCTCTGCCTGTGTCTCTGTCTCTGTCTCTGTCTCTGTCTCTGAAAGTGCCCCTATATCTCTCGCTATCCTTGTCTCTGCCTGTGTCTCTGTCTCTGTCTCTGTCGCTGTCTCTGTCTCTGAAAGTGCCCCTATATCTGTCGCTATCCTTGTCTCTGCCTGTGTCTCTGTCTCTGTCTCTGTCTCTGTCACTGTCTCTGTCTCTGCCTCCGAAAGTGCCCCTATATCTGTCGCTATCCTTGTCTCTGCCTGTGTCTCTGTCTCTGACTCTGAATGTGCCCCTATATCTATCACTATCCTTGTCTCTGCCTGTGTCTCCGTCGCTGTCTCTGTCTCTGTCTCTGTCTCTGACTCTCTGTCTCTCTGTCTCTCTGTCTCTCTGTCTCTCTGTCTCTCTGTCTCCCTGTCTCTCTGTCTCCCTGTCTCTCTGTCTCTCTGTCTCTCTGTCTCTCTGTCTCTCTGTCTCTCTGTCTCTCTGTCTCTCTGTCTCTCTGTCTCTCTGTCTCTCTGTCTCACTGTCTCTCTGTCTCTCTGTCTCTCTGTCTCTCTGTCTCTCTGTCTCTCTGTCTCTCTGTCTCTCTGTCTCTCTGTCTCTCTGTCTCTCTGTCTCTCTGTCTCTCTGTCTCTCTGGCTCTCTGTCTCTCTGTCTCTCTGTCTCTGTGTCTCCGTCTCTGTCACTGTCTCTGTCTCCGCCTCCGAAAGTGCCCCTATATCTGTCGCCATCCTTGTCAATGTCTCTGTCTCTGACTCTGAGTGTGCCCCTATATCTGTCGCTATCCTTGTCTCTGCCTGTGTCTCTGTCACTGTCTCTGTCTCCGCCTCCGAAAGTGCCCCTATATCTGTCGCCATCCTTGTCAATGTCTCTGTCTCTGACTCTGAATGTGCCCCTATATCTGTCGCTATCCTTGTCTCTGCCTGTGTCTCTGTCTCCGTTTCTGTCTCTGTCTCTCTGTCTCTCTGTCTCTCTGTCTCTCTGTCTCTCTGTCTCTCTGTCTCTCTGTCTCTCTGTCTCTCTGTCTCTCTGTCTCTCTGTCTCTCTGTCTCTCTGTCTCTCTGTCTCTGTCTCTCTGTCTCTCTGTCTCTCTGTCTCTCTGTCTCTCTGTCTCTCTGTCTCTGTCTCTCTGTCTCTGTCTCTCTGTCTCTGTCTCTGACTCTGAAAGTGCCCCTATATCTGTCGCTATCCTTGTCTCTGCCTGTGTCTCTGTCTCTGACTCGGAAAGTGCCCCTATATCTGTCGCTATCCTTGTCTCTGCCTGTGTCTCTGTCTCTGTCTCTGTCTCTGTCTCTGTCTCTGTCTCTGTCTCTGTCTCTGTCTCTGTCTCTGTCTCTGTCTCTGTCTCTGTCTCTGTCTCTGTCTCTGTCTCTGTCTCTGTCTCTGTCTCTGTCTCTGTCTCTGTCTCTGTCTCTGTCTCTGTCTCTGTCTCTGTCTCTGTCTCTGTCTCTGTCTCTGTCTCTGTCTCTGTCTCTGTCTCTGTCTCTGTCTCTGTCTCTGTCTCTGTCTCTGTCTCTGTCTCTGTCTCTGTCTCTGTCTCTGTCTCTGTCTCTGTCTCTGTCTCTGTCTCTGTCTCTGTCTCTGTCTCTGTCTCTGTCTCTGTCTCTGTCTCTGTCTCTGTCTCTGTCTCTGTCTCTGTCTCTGTCTCTGTCTCTGTCTCTGTCTCTGTCTCTGTCTCTGTCTCTGTCTCTGTCTCTGTCTCTGTCTCTGTCTCTGTCTCTGTCTCTGTCTCTGTCTCTGTCTCTGTCTTTGTCTCTGTCTCTGTCTCTGTCTCTGTCTCTGTCTCTGCCTCTGCCTCCGAAGGTGCCCCTATATCTGTCGCCATCCTTATCAATGTCTCCATCTCTGACACAGAATGTGCCCCTATATCTGCCGCTATCCTTGTCTCTGCCTGTGTCTCTGTCTCTGACTCTGAATGTGCCCCTATATCTGTCGCTATCCTTGTCTCTGCCTGTGTCTCTGTCTCTGTTTCTGAAAGTGCCCCTATATCTGTCGCTATCCTTGTCTCTGCCTGTGTCTCTGTCTCTGTCTCTGTCACTGTCTCTGTCTCTGCCTCCGAAAGTGCCCCTATATCTGTCGCTATCCTTGTCTCTGCCTGTGTCTCTGTCTCTGTCTCTGTCTCTGCCTCCGAAAGTGCCCCTATATCTGTCGCCATCCTTGTCAATGTCTTTGTCTCTCCCTCCGCATGTGCCCCTATATCTGTCGCCGTCCTTGTCTATGTCTCTGTCTCTGACACTGAATGTGCCCCTATATCTGTCACTATCCTTGTCTCTGCCTGTGTCTCTGTCTCTGTCTCTGTCTCTGTCTCTGTCTCTGTCTCTGTCTCTGTCTCTGTCTCTGTCTCTGTCTCTGTCTTTGTCTCTGTCTCTGTCTCTGTTTCTGTCTCTGTCTCTGTCTCTGTCTCTGTCTCTGCCTCCGAAGGTGCCCCTATATCTGTCGCCATCCTTATCAATGTCTCTGTCTCTGACTCTGAATGTGCCCCTATATCTGTCGCTATCCTTGTCTCTGCCTGTGTCTCTGTCTCTGACTCTGAATGTGCCCCTATATCTGTCGCTATCCTTGTCAATGTCTCTGTCTCTGCCTCTGAACGTGCCCCTATATCTGCCGCTATCCTTGTCTCTGCCTGTGTCTCTGTCTCTGTCTCTGTCTCTGTCTCTGAAAGTGCCCCTATATCTGTCGCTATCCTTGTCTCTGCCTGTGTCTCTGTCTCTGTCTCTGTCACTGTCTCTGTCTCTGCCTCCGAAAGTGCCCCTATATCTGTCGCCATCCTTGTCAATGTCTTTGTCTCTGCCTCCGAATGTGCCCCTATATCTGTCGCCATCCTTGTCAATGTCTCTGTCTCTGTCTCTGTCTCTGTCTCTGCCTCCGAAGGTGCCCCTATATCTGTCGCCATCCTTATCAATGTCTCCACCTCTGACACAGAATGTGCCCCTATATCTGCCGCTATCCTTGTCTCTGCCTGTGTCTCTGTCTCTGACTCTGAATGTGCCCCTATATCTGTCGCTATCCTTGTCTCTGCCTGTGTCTCTGTCTCTGACTCTGAAAGTGCCCCTATATCTGTCGCCATCCTTGTCAATGTCTCTGTCTCTGTCTCTGCCTCTGTCTCTGTCTCTGTCTCTGTCTCTGTCTCCGTCTTTGTCTCTGTCTCTGTCTCTGCCTGTGTCTCTGTCTCTGTATCTGTCTCTGTCTCTGTCTCTGTCTCTGTCTCTGTCTCTGTCTCTGTCTCTGTCTCTGTCTCTGAAAGTGCCCCTACATCTGTCGCCATCCTTATCAATGGCTCTGTCTCTGACACTGAATGTACCCCTATATCTGCCGCTATCCTTGTCTCTGCCTGTGTCTCTGTCTCTGACTCTGAATGTGCCCCTATATCTGTCGCTATCCTTGTCTCTGCCTGTGTCTCTGTCTCTGTCTCTGAAAGTGCCCCTATATTCGTCGCTATCCTTGTCTCTGCCTGTGTCTCTGTCTCTGACTCTGAAAGTGCCCCTATATCTGTCGCTATCCTTGTCTCTGCCTATGTCTCTGTCTCTGCCTCTGTCGCTGTCGCTGTCTCTGTCTCTGTCTCTGTCTCCGTCTTTGTCTCTGTCTCTGTCTCTGCCTGTGTCTCTGTCTCTGTATCTGTCTCTGTCTCTGTCTCTGTCTCTGTCTCTGTCTCTGTCTCTCTGTCTCTCTGTCTCTCTGTCTCTCTGTCTCTCTGTCTCTCTGTCTCTCTGTCTCTCTGTCTCTCTGTCTCTCTGTCTCTCTGTCTCTCTGTCTCTCTGTCTCTCTGTCTCTCTGTCTCTCTGTCTCTCTGTCTCTCTGTCTCTCTGTCTCTCTGTCTCTCTGTCTCTCTGTCTCTCTGTCTCTCTGTCTCTCTGTCTCTCTGTCTCTCTGTCTCTCTGTCTCTCTGTCTCTCTGTCTCTCTGTCTCTCTGTCTCTCTGTCTCTCTGTCTCTCTGTCTCTCTGTCTCTCTGTCTCTCTGTCTCTCTGTCTCTCTGTCTCTCTGTCTCTCTGTCTCTCTGTCTCTCTGTCTCTCTGTCTCTCTGTCTCTCTGTCTCTCTGTCTCTCTGTCTCTCTGTCTCTCTGTCTCTCTGTCTCTCTGTCGCTCTGTCTCTCTGTCTCTCTGTCTCTCTGTCTCTCTGTCTCTCTGTCTCTGTCTCTGTCTCTGTCTCTGTCTCTGTCTCTGTCTCTGTCTCTGTCTCTGTCTCTGTCTCTGACTCTGAAAGTGCCCCTATATCTGTCGCTATCCTTGTCTCTGCCTGTGTCTCTGTCTCTGTCTCTGTCTCTGTCTCTGAAAGTGCCCCTATATCTGTCGCTATCCTTGTCTCTGCCTGTGTCTCTGTCTCTGTCTCTGTCTCTGTCTCTGAAAGTGCCCCTATATCTGTCGCTATCCTTGTCTCTGCCTGTGTCTCTGTCTCTGTCTCTGTCACTGTCTCTGTCTCTGCCTCCGTAAGTGCCCCTATATCTGTCGCCATCCTTGTCAATGTCTTTGTCTCTGCCTCCGAATGTGCCCCTATATCTGTCGCCATCCTTGTCAATGTCTCTGTCTCTGTCTCTGTCTCTGCCCCCGAAGGTGCCCCTATATCTGTCGCCATCCTTATCAATGTCTCCATCTCTGACACAGAATGTGCCCCTATATCTGCCGCTATCCTTGTCTCTGCCTGTGTCTCTGTCTCTGTCTCTGAATGTGCCCCTATATCTGTCGCTATCCTTGTCTCTGCCTGTGTCTCTGTCTCTGTCTCTGAAAGTGCCCCTATATCTGTCGCTATCCTTGTCTCCGCCTGTGTCTCTGTCTCTGTCTCTGTCACTGTCTCTGTCTCTGCCTCCGAATGTGCCCCTATATCTGTCGCTATCCTTGTCTCTGTCTCTGTCTCTGTCTCTGCCTCTCTCTGTCTCTGTCTCTGTCTCTGTCTCCGAAAGTGCCCCTATATCTGTCGCTATCCTTGTCTCTGCCTGTGTCTCTGTCTCTGTCTCTGTCACTGTCTCTGTCTCTGCCTCCGAAAGTGCCCCTATATCTGTCGCTATCCTTGTCTCTGCCTGTGTCTCTGTCTCTGTCTCTGTCTCTGCCTCCGAAAGTGCCCCTATTTCTGTCGCCATCCTTGTCAATGTCTTTGTCTCTCCCTCCGCATGTGCCCCTATATCTGTCGCCATCCTTGTCAATGTCTCTGTCTCTGACACTGAATGTGCCCCTATATCTGTCGCTATCCTTGTCTCTGCCTGTGTCTCTGTCTCTGTCTCTGTCTCTGTCTCTGTCTCTGTCTCTGTCTCTGTCTCTGTCTCTGTCTCTGTCTTTGTCTCTGTCTCTGTCTCTGTCTCTGTCTCTGCCTCCGAAGGTGCACCTATATCTGTCGCCATCCTTATCAATGTCTCCATCTCTGACACAGAATGTGCCCCTATATCTGCCGCTATCCTTGTCTCTGCCTGTGTCTCTGTCTCTGACTCTGAATGTGCCCCTATATCTGTCGCTATCCTTGTCTCTGCCTGTGTCTCTGTTTCTGTCTCTGAAAGTGCCCCTATATCTGTCGCTATCCTTGTCTCTGCCTGTGTCTCTGTCTCTGTCTCTGTCACTGTCTCTGTCTCTGCCTCCGAATGTGCCCCTATATCTGTCGCTATCCTTGTCAATGTCTCTGTCTCTGACTCTGAACGTGCCCCTATATCTGTCGCTATCCTTGTCTCTGCCTGTGTCTCTGTCTCTGACTCTGAATGTGCCCCTATATCTGTCGCCATCCTTGTCAATGTCTCTGTCTCTGTCTCTGTCTCTGTCTCTGCCTCCGAAGGTGCCCCTATATCTGTCGCCATCCTTATCAATGTCTCCATCTCTGACACAGAATGTGCCCCTATATCTGCCGCTATCCTTGTCTCTGCCTGTGTCTCTGTCTCTGTCTCTGAATGTGCCCCTATATCTGTCGCTATCCTTGTCTCTGCCTGTGTCTCTGTCTCTGTCTCTGAAAGTGCCCCCATATCTGTCGCTATCCTTGTCTCTGCCTGTGTCTCTGTCTCTGTCTCTGTCTCTGTCTCTGTCTCTGTCTCTGTCTTTGTCTCTGTCTCTGTCTCTGTCTCTGTCTCTGTCTCTGTCTCTGTCTCTGTCTCTGCCTCCGAAGGTGCCCCTATATCTGTCGCCATCCTTATCAATGTCTCTGTCTCTGACTCTGAATGTGCCCCTATATCTGTCGCTATCCTTGTCTCTGCCTGTGTCTCTGTCTCTGACTCTGAATGTGCCCCTATATCTGTCGCTATCCTTGTCAATGTCTCTGTCTCTGCCTCTGAACGTGCCCCTATATCTGCCGCTATCCTTGTCTCTGCCTGTGTCTCTGTCTCTGTCTCTGTCTCTGTCTCTGAAAGTGCCCCTATATCTGTCGCTATCCTTGTCTCTGCCTGTGTCTCTGTCTCTGTCTCTGTCACTGTCTCTGTCTCTGCCTCCGAAAGTGCCCCTATATCTGTCGCCATCCTTGTCAATGTCTTTGTCTCTGCCTCCGAATGTGCCCCTATATCTGTCGCCATCCTTGTCAATGTCTCTGTCTCTGTCTCTGTCTCTGTCTCTGCCTCCGAAGGTGCCCCTATATCTGTCGCCATCCTTATCAATGTCTCCACCTCTGACACAGAATGTGCCCCTATATCTGCCGCTATCCTTGTCTCTGCCTGTGTCTCTGTCTCTGACTCTGAATGTGCCCCTATATCTGTCGCTATCCTTGTCTCTGCCTGTGTCTCTGTCTCTGACTCTGAATGTGCCCCTATATCTGCCGCTATCCTTGTCTCTGCCTGTGTCTCTGTCTCCGTTTCTGTCTCTGTCTCTGAAAGTGCCCCTATATCTGTCGCTATCCTTGTCTCTGCCTGTGTCTCTGTCTCTGTCTCTGTCTCTGTCTCTGAAAGTGCCCCTATATCTGTCGCTACCCTTCTCTCTGCCTGTGTCTCTGTCTCTGACTCTGAAAGTGCCCCTATATCTGTCGCTATCCTTGTCTCTGTCTGTGTCTCTGTCTCTGACTCTGAAAGTGCCCCTATATCTGTCGCCATCCTTGTCAATGTCTCTGTCTCTGTCTCTGCCTCTGTCTCTGTATCTGTCTCTGTCTCTGTCTCTGTCTCTGTCTCTGTCTCTGTCTCTGTCTCTGAAAGTGCCCCTACATCTGTCGCCATCCTTATCAATGGCTCTGTCTCTGACACTGAATGTACCCCTATATCTGCCGCTATCCTTGTCTCTGCCTGTGTCTCTGTCTCTGACTCTGAATGTGCCCCTATATCTGTCGCTATCCTTGTCTCTGCCTGTGTCTCTGTCTCTGTCTCTGAAAGTGCCCCTATATTCGTCGCTATCCTTGTCTCTGCCTGTGTCTCTGTCTCTGACTCTGAAAGTGCCCCTATATCTGTCGCTATCCTTGTCTCTGCCTATGTCTCTGTCTCTGCCTCTGTCGCTGTCGCTGTCTCTGTCTCTGTCTCTGTCTCCGTCTTTGTCTCTGTCTCTGTCTCTGCCTGTGTCTCTGTCTCTGTATCTGTCTCTGTCTCTGTCTCTGTCTCTGTCTCTGTCTCTGTCTCTCTGTCTCTCTGTCTCTCTGTCTCTCTGTCTCTCTGTCTCTCTGTCTCTCTGTCTCTCTGTCTCTCTGTCTCTCTGTCTCTCTGTCTCTCTGTCTCTCTGTCTCTCTGTCTCTCTGTCTCTCTGTCTCTCTGTCTCTCTGTCTCTCTGTCTCTCTGTCTCTCTGTCTCTCTGTCTCTCTGTCTCTCTGTCTCTCTGTCTCTCTGTCTCTCTGTCTCTCTGTCTCTCTGTCTCTCTGTCTCTCTGTCTCTCTGTCTCTCTGTCTCTCTGTCTCTCTGTCTCTCTGTCTCTCTGTCTCTCTGTCTCTCTGTCTCTCTGTCTCTCTGTCTCTCTGTCTCTCTGTCTCTCTGTCTCTCTGTCTCTCTGTCTCTCTGTCTCTCTGTCTCTCTGTCTCTCTGACTCTCTGTCTCTCTGTCTCTCTGTCTCTCTGTCTCTCTGTCTCTCTGTCTCTCTGTCTCTCTGTCTCTCTGTCTCTCTGTCTCTCTGTCTCTCTGTCTCTGTCTCTGTCTCTGTCTCTGTCTCTGTCTCTGTCTCTGTCTCTGTCTCTGTCTCTGACTCTGAAAGTGCCCCTATATCTGTCGCTATCCTTGTCTCTGCCTGTGTCTCTGTCTCTGTCTCTGTCTCTGTCTCTGAAAGTGCCCCTATATCTGTCGCTATCCTTGTCTCTGCCTGTGTCTCTGTCTCTGTCTCTGTCTCTGTCTCTGAAAGTGCCCCTATATCTGTCGCTATCCTTGTCTCTGCCTGTGTCTCTGTCTCTGTCTCTGTCACTGTCTCTGTCTCTGCCTCCGTAAGTGCCCCTATATCTGTCGCCATCCTTGTCAATGTCTTTGTCTCTGCCTCCGAATGTGCCCCTATATCTGTCGCCATCCTTGTCAATGTCTCTGTCTCTGTCTCTGTCTCTGCCCCCGAAGGTGCCCCTATATCTGTCGCCATCCTTATCAATGTCTCCATCTCTGACACAGAATGTGCCCCTATATCTGCCGCTATCCTTGTCTCTGCCTGTGTCTCTGTCTCTGTCTCTGAATGTGCCCCTATATCTGTCGCTATCCTTGTCTCTGCCTGTGTCTCTGTCTCTGTCTCTGAAAGTGCCCCTATATCTGTCGCTATCCTTGTCTCCGCCTGTGTCTCTGTCTCTGTCTCTGTCACTGTCTCTGTCTCTGCCTCCGAATGTGCCCCTATATCTGTCGCTATCCTTGTCTCTGTCTCTGTCTCTGTCTCTGCCTCTCTCTGTCTCTGTCTCTGTCTCTGTCACCGAAAGTGCCCCTATATCTGTCGCTATCCTTGTCTCTGCCTGTGTCTCTGTCTCTGTCTCTGTCACTGTCTCTGTCTCTGCCTCCGAAAGTGCCCCTATATCTGTCGCTATCCTTGTCTCTGCCTGTGTCTCTGTCTCTGTCTCTGTCTCTGCCTCCGAAAGTGCCCCTATTTCTGTCGCCATCCTTGTCAATGTCTTTGTCTCTCCCTCCGCATGTGCCCCTATATCTGTCGCCATCCTTGTCAATGTCTCTGTCTCTGACACTGAATGTGCCCCTATATCTGTCGCTATCCTTGTCTCTGCCTGTGTCTCTGTCTCTGTCTCTGTCTCTGTCTCTGTCTCTGTCTCTGTCTCTGTCTCTGTCTCTGTCTTTGTCTCTGTCTCTGTCTCTGTCTCTGTCTCTGCCTCCGAAGGTGCACCTATATCTGTCGCCATCCTTATCAATGTCTCCATCTCTGACACAGAATGTGCCCCTATATCTGCCGCTATCCTTGTCTCTGCCTGTGTCTCTGTCTCTGACTCTGAATGTGCCCCTATATCTGTCGCTATCCTTGTCTCTGCCTGTGTCTCTGTTTCTGTCTCTGAAAGTGCCCCTATATCTGTCGCTATCCTTGTCTCTGCCTGTGTCTCTGTCTCTGTCTCTGTCACTGTCTCTGTCTCTGCCTCCGAATGTGCCCCTATATCTGTCGCTATCCTTGTCAATGTCTCTGTCTCTGACTCTGAACGTGCCCCTATATCTGTCGCTATCCTTGTCTCTGCCTGTGTCTCTGTCTCTGACTCTGAATGTGCCCCTATATCTGTCGCCATCCTTGTCAATGTCTCTGTCTCTGTCTCTGCCTCCGAAGGTGCCCCTATATCTGTCGCCATCCTTATCAATGTCTCCATCTCTGACACAGAATGTGCCCCTATATCTGCCGCTATCCTTGTCTCTGCCTGTGTCTCTGTCTCTGTCTCTGAATGTGCCCCTATATCTGTCGCTATCCTTGTCTCTGCCTGTGTCTCTGTCTCTGTCTCTGAAAGTGCCCCTATATCTGTCGCTATCCTTGTCTCTGCCTGTGTCTCTGTCTCTGTCTCTGTCTCTGTCTCTGTCTCTGTCTCTGTCTTTGTCTCTGTCTCTGTCTCTGTCTCTGTCTCTGTCTCTGTCTCTGTCTCTGCCTCCGAAGGTGCCCCTATATCTGTCGCCATCCTTATCAATGTCTCTGTCTCTGACTCTGAATGTGCCCCTATATCTGTCGCTATCCTTGTCTCTACCTGTGTCTCTGTCTCTGACTCTGAATGTGCCCCTATATCTGTCGCCATCCTTGTCAATGTCTCTGTCTCTGTCTCTGTCTCTGTCTCTGCCTCCGAAGGTGCCCCTATATCTGTCGCCATCCTTATCAATGTCTCCATCTCTGACACAGAATGTGCCCCTATATCTGCCGCTATCCTTGTCTCTGCCTGTGTCTCTGTCTCTGTCTCTGAATGTGCCCCTATATCTGTCGCCATCCTTGTCAATGTCTCTGTCTCTGTCTCTGTCTCTGTCTCTGCCTCCGAAGGTGCCCCTATATCTGTCGCCATCCTTATCAATGTCTCCATCTCTGACACAGAATGTGCCCCTATATCTGCCGCTATCCTTGTCTCTGCCTGTGTCTCTGTCTCTGTATCTGAATGTGCCCCTATATCTGTCGCTATCCTTGTCTCTGCCTGTGTCTCTGTCTCTGTCTCTGAAAGTGCCCCTATATCTGTCGCTATCCTTGTCTCTGCCTGTGTCTCTGTCTCTGTCTCTGTCTCTGTCTCTGTCTCTGTCTCTGTCTCTGTCTCTGTCTCTGTCTCTGTCTCTGTCTCTGTCTCTGTCTCTGTCTCTGTCTCTGTCTCTGTCTCTGTCTCTGTCTCTGTCTCTGTCTCTGTCTCTGTCTCTGTCTCTGTCTCTGTCTCTGTCTCTGTCTCTGTCTCTGTCTCTGTCTCTGTCTCTGTCTCTGTCTCTGTCTCTGTCTCTGTCTCTGTCTCTGTCTCTGTCTCTGTCTCTGTCTCTGTCTCTGTCTCTGTCTCTGTCTCTGTCTCTGTCTCTGTCTCTGTCTCTGCCTCCGAAGGTGCCCCTATATCTGTCGCCATCCTTATCAATGTCTCTGTCTCTGACTCTGAATGTGCCCCTATATCTGTCGCTATCCTTGTCTCTGCCTGTGTCTCTGTCTCTGACTCTGAATGTGCCCCTATATCTGTCGCTATCCTTGTCAATGTCTCTGTCTCTGACTCTGAACGTGCCCCAATATCTGTCGCTATCCTTGTCTCTGCCTGTGTCTCTGTCTCTGACTCTGAATGTGCCCCTATATCTGTCGCCATCCTTGTCAATGTCTCTGTCTCTGTCTCTGTCTCTGTCTCTGCCTCCGAAGGTGCCCCTATATCTGTCGCCATCCTTATCAATGTCTCCATCTCTGACACAGAATGTGCCCCTATATCTGCCGCTATCCTTGTCTCTGCCTGTGTCTCTGTCTCTGTCTCTGAATGTGCCCCTATATCTGTCGCTATCCTTGTCTCTGCCTGTGTCTCTGTCTCTGTCTCTGAAAGTGCCCCTATATCTGTCGCTATCCTTGTCTCTGCCTGTGTCTCTGTCTCTGTCTCTGTCACTGTCTCTGTCTCTGCCTCCGAAAGTGCCCCTATATCTGTCGCTATCCTTGTCTCTGCCTGTGTCTCTGTCTCTGTCTCTGTCTCTGCCTCCGAAAGTGCCCCTATATCTGTCGCCATCCTTGTCAATGTCTTTGTCTCTCCCTCCGCATGTGCCCCTATATCTGTCACCATCCTTGTCAATGTCTCTGTCTCTGACAATGAATGTGCCCCTATATCTGTCGCTATCCTTGTCTCTGCCTGTGTCTCTGTCTCTGTCTCTGTCTCTGTCTCTGTCTCTGTCTCTGTCTCTCTGTCTCTCTGTCTCTCTGTCTCTCTGTCTCTCTGTCTCTCTGTCTCTCTGTCTCTCTGTCTCTCTGTCTCTCTGTCTCTCTGTCTCTCTGTCTCTCTGTCTCTCTGTCTCTCTGTCTCTCTGTCTCTCTGTCTCTCTGTCTCTCTGTCTCTCTGTCTCTCTGTCTCTCTGTCTCTCTGTCTCTCTGTCTCTCTGTCTCTCTGTCTCTCTGTCTCTCTGTCTCTCTGTCTCTCTGTCTCTCTGTCTCTCTGTCTCTCTGTCTCTCTGTCTCTCTGTCTCTCTGTCTCTCTGTCTCTCTGTCTCTCTGTCTCTCTGTCTCTCTGTCTCTCTGTCTCTCTGTCTCTCTGTCTCTCTGTCTCTCTGTCTCTCTGTCTCTCTGTCTCTCTGTCTCTCTGTCTCTCTGTCTCTCTGTCTCTCTGTCTCTCTGTCTCTCTGTCTCTCTGTCTCTCTGTCTCTCTGTCTCTCTGTCTCTCTGTCTCTCTGTCTCTCTGTCTCTCTGTCTCTCTGTCTCTCTGTCTCTCTGTCTCTCTGTCTCTCTGTCTCTCTGTCTCTCTGTCTCTCTGTCTCTCTGTCTCTCTGTCTCTCTGTCTCTCTGTCTCTCTGTCTCTCTGTCTCTCTGTCTCTCTGTCTCTCTGTCTCTCTGTCTCTCTGTCTCTCTGTCTCTCTGTCTCTCTGTCTCTCTGTCTCTCTGTCTCTCTGTCTCTCTGTCTCTCTGTCTCTCTGTCTCTCTGTCTCTCTGTCTCTCTGTCTCTCTGTCTCTCTGTCTCTCTGTCTCTCTGTCTCTCTGTCTCTCTGTCTCTCTGTCTCTCTGTCTCTCTGTCTCTCTGTCTCTCTGTCTCTCTGTCTCTCTGTCTCTCTGTCTCTCTGTCTCTCTGTCTCTCTGTCTCTCTGTCTCTCTGTCTCTCTGTCTCTCTGTCTCTCTGTCTCTCTGTCTCTCTGTCTCTCTGTCTCTCTGTCTCTCTGTCTCTCTGTCTCTCTGTCTCTCTGTCTCTCTGTCTCTCTGTCTCTCTGTCTCTCTGTCTCTCTGTCTCTCTGTCTCTCTGTCTCTCTGTCTCTCTGTCTCTCTGTCTCTCTGTCTCTCTGTCTCTCTGTCTCTCTGTCTCTCTGTCTCTCTGTCTCTCTGTCTCTCTGTCTCTCTGTCTCTCTGTCTCTCTGTCTCTCTGTCTCTCTGTCTCTCTGTCTCTCTGTCTCTCTGTCTCTCTGTCTCTCTGTCTCTCTGTCTCTCTGTCTCTCTGTCTCTCTGTCTCTCTGTCTCTCTGTCTCTCTGTCTCTCTGTCTCTCTGTCTCTCTGTCTCTCTGTCTCTCTGTCTCTCTGTCTCTCTGTCTCTCTGTCTCTCTGTCTCTCTGTCTCTCTGTCTCTCTGTCTCTCTGTCTCTCTGTCTCTCTGTCTCTCTGTCTCTCTGTCTCTCTGTCTCTCTGTCTCTCTGTCTCTCTGTCTCTCTGTCTCTCTGTCTCTCTGTCTCTCTGTCTCTCTGTCTCTCTGTCTCTGTCTCTGTCTCTGTCTCTGTCTCTGTCTCTGACTCTGAAAGTGCCCCTATATCTGTCGCTACCCTTCTGTCTGCCTGTGTCTCTGTCTCTGACTCTGAAAGTGCCCCTATATCTGTCGCTATCCTTGTCTCTGCCTGTGTCTCTGTCTCTGTCTCTGTCTCTGTCTCTGAAAGTGCCCCTATATCTGTCGCTATCCTTGTCTCTGCCTGTGTCTCTGTCTCTGTCTCTGTCTCTGTCTCTGTCTCTGTCTCTGTCTCTGTCTCTGTCTCTGTCTCTGTCTCTGTCTCTGTCTCTGTCTCTGTCTCTGTCTCTGTCTCTGTCTCTGTCTCTGTCTCTGTCTCTGTCTCTGTCTCTGTCTCTGTCTCTGTCTCTGTCTCTGTCTCTGTCTCTGTCTCTGTCTCTGTCTCTGTCTCTGTCTCTGTCTCTGTCTCTGTCTCTGTCTCTGTCTCTGTCTCTGTCTCTGTCTCTGTCTCTGTCTCTGTCTCTGTCTCTGTCTCTGTCTCTGTCTCTGTCTCTGTCTCTGTCTCTGTCTCTGTCTCTGTCTCTGTCTCTGTCTCTGTCTCTGTCTCTGTCTCTGTCTCTGTCTCTGTCTCTGTCTCTGTCTCTGTCTCTGTCTCTGTCTCTGTCTCTGTCTCTGTCTCTGTCTCTGTCTCTGTCTCTGTCTCTGTCTCTGTCTCTGTCTCTGTCTCTGTCTCTGTCTCTGTCTCTGTCTCTGTCTCTGTCTCTGTCTCTGTCTCTGTCTCTGTCTCTGTCTCTGTCTCTGTCTCTGTCTCTGTCTCTGTCTCTGTCTCTGTCTCTGTCTCTGTCTCTGTCTCTGTCTCTGTCTCTGTCTCTGTCTCTGTCTCTGTCTCTGTCTCTGTCTCTGTCTCTGTCTCTGTCTCTGTCTCTGTCTCTGTCTCTGTCTCTGTCTCTGTCTCTGTCTCTGTCTCTGTCTCTGTCTCTGTCTCTGTCTCTGTCTCTGTCTCTGTCTCTGTCTCTGTCTCTGTCTCTGTCTCTGTCTCTGTCTCTGTCTCTGTCTCTGTCTCTGTCTCTGTCTCTGTCTCTGTCTCTGTCTCTGTCTCTGTCTCTGTCTCTGTCTCTGTCTCTGTCTCTGTCTCTGTCTCTGTCTCTGTCTCTGTCTCTGTCTCTGTCTCTGTCTCTGTCTCTGTCTCTGTCTCTGTCTCTGTCTCTGTCTCTGTCTCTGTCTCTGTCTCTGTCTCTGTCTCTGTCTCTGTCTCTGTCTCTGTCTCTGTCTCTGTCTCTGTCTCTGTCTCTGTCTCTGTCTCTGTCTCTGTCTCTGTCTCTGTCTCTGTCTCTGTCTCTGTCTCTGTCTCTGTCTCTGTCTCTGTCTCTGTCTCTGTCTCTGTCTCTGTCTCTGTCTCTGTCTCTGTCTCTGTCTCTGTCTCTGTCTCTGTCTCTGTCTCTGTCTCTGTCTCTGTCTCTGTCTCTGTCTCTGTCTCTGTCTCTGTCTCTGTCTCTGTCTCTGTCTCTGTCTCTGTCTCTGTCTCTGTCTCTGTCTCTGTCTCTGTCTCTGTCTCTGTCTCTGTCTCTGTCTCTGTCTCTGTCTCTGTCTCTGTCTCTGTCTCTGTCTCTGTCTCTGTCTCTGTCTCTGTCTCTGTCTCTGTCTCTGTCTCTGTCTCTGTCTCTGTCTCTGTCTCTGTCTTTGTCTCTGTCTCTGTCTCTGTCTCTGTCTCTGTCTCTGTCTCTGCCTCTGCCTCCGAAGGTGCCCCTATATCTGTCGCCATCCTTATCAATGTCTCCATCTCTGACACAGAATGTGCCCCTATATCTGCCGCTATCCTTGTCTCTGCCTGTGTCTCTGTCTCTGACTCTGAATGTGCCCCTATATCTGTCGCTATCCTTGTCTCTGCCTGTGTCTCTGTCTCTGTTTCTGAAAGTGCCCCTATATCTGTCGCTATCCTTGTCTCTGCCTGTGTCTCTGTCTCTGTCTCTGTCACTGTCTCTGTCTCTGCCTCCGAAAGTGCCCCTATATCTGTCGCTATCCTTGTCTCTGCCTGTGTCTCTGTCTCTGTCTCTGTCTCTGTCTCTGTCTCTGTCTCTGTCTCTGTCTCTGTCTCTGTCTCTGTCTCTGTCTCTGTCTCTGTCTCTGTCTCTGTCTCTGTCTCTGTCTCTGTCTCTGTCTCTGTCTCTGTCTCTGTCTCTGTCTCTGTCTCTGTCTCTGTCTCTGTCTCTGTCTCTGTCTCTGTCTCTGTCTCTGTCTCTGTCTCTGTCTCTGTCTCTGTCTCTGTCTCTGTCTCTGTCTCTGCCTCTGCTTCTGTCTCTGTCTCTGTCTCTGCCTCCGAAGGTGCCCCTATATCTGTCGCCATCCTTATCAATGTCTCTGTCTCTGACTCTGAATGTGCCCCTATATCTGTCGCTATCCTTGTCTCTGCCTGTGTCTCTGTCTCTGACTCTGAATGTGCCCCTATATCTGTCGCTATCCTTGTCAATGTCTCTGTCTCTGACTCTGAACGTGCCCCAATATCTGTCGCTATCCTTGTCTCTGCCTGTGTCTCTGTCTCTGACTCTGAATGTGCCCCTATATCTGTCGCCATCCTTGTCAATGTCTCTGTCTCTCTGTCTCTCTGTCTCTCTGTCTCTCTGTCTCTCTGTCTCTCTGTCTCTCTGTCTCTCTGTCTCTCTGTCTCTCTGTCTCTCTGTCTCTCTGTCTCTCTGTCTCTCTGTCTCTCTGTCTCTCTGTCTCTCTGTCTCTCTGTCTCTCTGTCTCTCTGTCTCTCTGTCTCTCTGTCTCTCTGTCTCTCTGTCTCTCTGTCTCTCTGTCTCTCTGTCTCTCTGTCTCTCTGTCTCTCTGTCTCTCTGTCTCTCTGTCTCTCTGTCTCTCTGTCTCTCTGTCTCTCTGTCTCTCTGTCTCTCTGTCTCTCTGTCTCTCTGTCTCTGTCTCTGTCTCTGTCTCTGTCTCTGTCTCTGACTCTGAAAGTGCCCCTATATCTGTCGCTACCCTTCTGTCTGCCTGTGTCTCTGTCTCTGACTCTGAAAGTGCCCCTATATCTGTCGCTATCCTTGTCTCTGCCTGTGTCTCTGTCTCTGTCTCTGTCTCTGTCTCTGAAAGTGCCCCTATATCTGTCGCTATCCTTGTCTCTGCCTGTGTCTCTGTCTCTGTCT
This sequence comes from Megachile ligniseca, assembly GCA_945859555.1. Classification (NCBI taxonomy): domain Eukaryota; kingdom Metazoa; phylum Arthropoda; class Insecta; order Hymenoptera; family Megachilidae; genus Megachile; species Megachile ligniseca. The sequence goes on from OX243790.1 coordinate 747,891, forward strand.
CTGTCTCTGTCTCTGTCTCTGTCTCTGTCTCTGTCTCTGTCTCTGTCTCTGTCTCTGTCTCTGTCTCTGTCTCTGTCTCTGTCTCTGTCTCTGTCTCTGTCTCTGTCTCTGTCTCTGTCTCTGTCTCTGTCTCTGTCTCTGTCTCTGTCTCTGTCTCTGTCTCTGTCTCTGTCTCTGTCTCTGTCTCTGTCTCTGTCTCTGTCTCTGTCTCTGTCTCTGTCTCTGTCTCTGTCTCTGTCTCTGTCTCTGTCTCTGTCTCTGTCTCTGTCTCTGTCTCTGTCTCTGTCTCTGTCTCTGTCTCTGTCTCTGTCTCTGTCTCTGTCTCTGTCTCTGTCTCTGTCTCTGTCTCTGTCTCTGTCTCTGTCTCTGTCTCTGTCTCTGTCTCTGTCTCTGTCTCTGTCTCTGTCTCTGTCTCTGTCTCTGTCTCTGTCTCTGTCTCTGTCTCTGTCTCTGTCTCTGTCTCTGTCTCTGTCTCTGTCTCTGTCTCTGTCTCTGTCTCTGTCTCTGTCTCTGTCTCTGTCTCTGTCTCTGTCTCTGTCTCTGTCTCTGTCTCTGTCTCTGTCTCTGTCTCTGTCTCTGTCTCTGTCTCTGTCTCTGTCTCTGTCTCTGTCTCTGTCTCTGTCTCTGTCTCTGTCTCTGTCTCTGTCTCTGTCTCTGTCTCTGTCTCTGTCTCTGTCTCTGTCTCTGTCTCTGTCTCTGTCTCTGTCTCTGTCTCTGTCTCTGTCTCTGTCTCTGTCTCTGTCTCTGTCTCTGTCTCTGTCTCTGTCTCTGTCTCTGTCTCTGTCTCTGTCTCTGTCTCTGTCTCTGTCTCTGTCTCTGTCTCTGTCTCTGTCTCTGTCTCTGTCTCTGTCTCTGTCTCTGTCTCTGTCTCTGTCTCTGTCTCTGTCTCTGTCTCTGTCTCTGTCTCTGTCTCTGTCTCTGTCTCTGTCTCTGTCTCTGTCTCTGTCTCTGTCTCTGTCTCTGTCTCTGTCTCTGTCTCTGTCTCTGTCTCTGTCTCTGTCTCTGTCTCTGTCTCTGTCTCTGTCTCTGTCTCTGTCTCTGTCTCTGTCTCTGTCTCTGTCTCTGTCTCTGTCTCTGTCTCTGTCTCTGTCTCTGTCTCTGTCTCTGTCTCTGTCTCTGTCTCTGTCTCTGTCTCTGTCTCTGTCTCTGTCTCTGTCTCTGTCTTTGTCTCTGTCTCTGTCTCTGTCTCTGTCTCTGTCTCTGTCTCTGCCTCTGCCTCCGAAGGTGCCCCTATATCTGTCGCCATCCTTATCAATGTCTCCATCTCTGACACAGAATGTGCCCCTATATCTGCCGCTATCCTTGTCTCTGCCTGTGTCTCTGTCTCTGACTCTGAATGTGCCCCTATATCTGTCGCTATCCTTGTCTCTGCCTGTGTCTCTGTCTCTGTTTCTGAAAGTGCCCCTATATCTGTCGCTATCCTTGTCTCTGCCTGTGTCTCTGTCTCTGTCTCTGTCACTGTCTCTGTCTCTGCCTCCGAAAGTGCCCCTATATCTGTCGCTATCCTTGTCTCTGCCTGTGTCTCTGTCTCTGTCTCTGTCTCTGTCTCTGTCTCTGTCTCTGTCTCTGTCTCTGTCTCTGTCTCTGTCTCTGTCTCTGTCTCTGTCTCTGTCTCTGTCTCTGTCTCTGTCTCTGTCTCTGTCTCTGTCTCTGTCTCTGTCTCTGTCTCTGTCTCTGTCTCTGTCTCTGTCTCTGTCTCTGTCTCTGTCTCTGTCTCTGTCTCTGTCTCTGTCTCTGTCTCTGTCTCTGCCTCTGCTTCTGTCTCTGTCTCTGTCTCTGCCTCCGAAAGTGGCCCTATATCAGTGGCCATCCTTGTCAATGTCTCTGTCTGTGCATCCGAAAGTAGCCCTATATCTGTCGCCATCCTTGTCAATGTCTCTGTCTCTGACTCTGAATGTGCCCCTATTTCAGTCGCTATCCTTGTCTCTGCCTGTGTCTCTGTCTCTGACTCTGAATGTGCCCCTACATCTGTCGCTATCCTTGTCTCTGCCTGTGTCTCTGTCTCTGTCTCTGTCTCTGCCTCTGCCTCCGAAAGTGCCCCTATATCTGTCGATATCCTTGTCTCTGCCTGTGTCTCTGTCTCTGACTCTGAAAGTGCCCCTATATCTGTTGCTACCCTTGTCTCTGCATGTGTCTCTGTCTCTGACTCTGAAAGTGCCCCTATATCTGTCGCTATCCTTGTCTCTGCCTGTGTCTCTGTCTCTGACTCTGAAAGTGCCCCTATATCTAGGGAGGCCTTCAATTGAGCACGATAGGATTGCACACGATCGCATTGGACACAGCTGTTTTGAGCACGCCATCATTGTGCACAGGAACGATTGGTCACAATTCGATTGTGCACAAGAATGATATCTGAACCTAACCTAAACTAACCAATGAGGCCACCCTAACATAACATAACATAACATAACCTAGCCTAACCTAACTGATAGCATTTGCAATTCTTACGGTGTCCAATTTTACTCTCTGATATCATTCTTGTGCACAATCCAATTGTGCCCAATCGGTCGTGCGCACAATGATGGCGTGCTCGAAAGACCTGTGTCCAATACGATCGTGCGCCATCGTACCGTGCTCAATAGAGCCTCTCCCTATATCTATCACTATCCTTGTCTCTGCATCTGTCGCTGTCTCTTACTCTGAATGTGCCCCTATATCTGTCGCTATCCTTGTTTCTGCCTGTGTCTCTGTCTCTGACTCTGAATGTGCCCCTATATCTGTCGCTATCCTTGTCTCTGTCTCTGTCACTGTCTCTGTCTCTGCCTCCGAAAGTGGCTCTATATCTGTCGCCATCCTTGTCAATGTCTCTGTCTCTGCCTCCGAAAGTGGCCCTATATCTGTCGCCATCCTTGTCAATGTCTCTGTCTCTTACTCTGAATGTGCCCCTATATCTGTCGCTATCCTTGTCTCCGCCTGTGTCTCTGTCTCTGACTCTGAATGTGCCCCTATATCTGTCGCTATCCTTGTCTCTGTCTCTGTCACTGTCTCTGTCTCTCTGTCTCTCTGTCTCTCTGTCTCTCTGTCTCTCTGTCTCTCTGTCTCTCTGTCTCTCTGTCTCTCTGTCTCTCTGTCTCTCTGTCTCTCTGTCTCTCTGTCTCTCTGTCTCTCTGTCTCTCTGTCTCTCTGTCTCTCTGTCTCTCTGTCTCTCTGTCTCTCTGTCTCTCTGTCTCTCTGTCTCTCTGTCTCTCTGTCTCTCTGTCTCTCTGTCTCTCTGTCTCTCTGTCTCTCTGTCTCTCTGTCTCTCTGTCTCTCTGTCTCTCTGTCTCTCTGTCTCTCTGTCTCTCTGTCTCTCTGTCTCTCTGTCTCTCTGTCTCTCTGTCTCTCTGTCTCTCTGTCTCTCTGTCTCTCTGTCTCTCTGTCTCTCTGTCTCTCTGTCTCTCTGTCTCTCTGTCTCTCTGTCTCTCTGTCTCTCTGTCTCTCTGTCTCTCTGTCTCTCTGTCTCTCTGTCTCTCTGTCTCTCTGTCTCTCTGTCTCTCTGTCTCTCTGTCTCTCTGTCTCTCTGTCTCTCTGTCTCTCTGTCTCTCTGTCTCTCTGTCTCTCTGTCTCTCTGTCTCTCTGTCTCTCTGTCTCTCTGTCTCTCTGTCTCTCTGTCTCTCTGTCTCTCTGTCTCTCTGTCTCTCTGTCTCTCTGTCTCTCTGTCTCTCTGTCTCTCTGTCTCTCTGTCTCTCTGTCTCTCTGTCTCTCTGTCTCTCTGTCTCTCTGTCTCTCTGTCTCTCTGTCTCTCTGTCTCTCTGTCTCTCTGTCTCTCTGTCTCTCTGTCTCTCTGTCTCTCTGTCTCTCTGTCTCTCTGTCTCTCTGTCTCTCTGTCTCTCTGTCTCTCTGTCTCTCTGTCTCTCTGTCTCTCTGTCTCTCTGTCTCTCTGTCTCTCTGTCTCTCTGTCTCTCTGTCTCTCTGTCTCTCTGTCTCTCTGTCTCTCTGTCTCTCTGTCTCTCTGTCTCTCTGTCTCTCTGTCTCTCTGTCTCTCTGTCTCTCTGTCTCTCTGTCTCTCTGTCTCTCTGTCTCTCTGTCTCTCTGTCTCTCTGTCTCTCTGTCTCTCTGTCTCTCTGTCTCTCTGTCTCTCTGTCTCTCTGTCTCTCTGTCTCTCTGTCTCTCTGTCTCTCTGTCTCTCTGTCTCTCTGTCTCTCTGTCTCTCTGTCTCTCTGTCTCTCTGTCTCTCTGTCTCTCTGTCTCTCTGTCTCTCTGTCTCTCTGTCTCTCTGTCTCTCTGTCTCTCTGTCTCTCTGTCTCTCTGTCTCTCTGTCTCTCTGTCTCTCTGTCTCTCTGTCTCTCTGTCTCTCTGTCTCTCTGTCTCTCTGTCTCTCTGTCTCTCTGTCTCTCTGTCTCTCTGTCTCTCTGTCTCTCTGTCTCTCTGTCTCTCTGTCTCTCTGTCTCTCTGTCTCTCTGTCTCTCTGTCTCTCTGTCTCTCTGTCTCTCTGTCTCTCTGTCTCTCTGTCTCTCTGTCTCTCTGTCTCTCTGTCTCTCTGTCTCTCTGTCTCTCTGTCTCTCTGTCTCTCTGTCTCTCTGTCTCTCTGTCTCTCTGTCTCTCTGTCTCTCTGTCTCTCTGTCTCTCTGTCTCTCTGTCTCTCTGTCTCTCTGTCTCTCTGTCTCTCTGTCTCTCTGTCTCTCTGTCTCTCTGTCTCTCTGTCTCTCTGTCTCTCTGTCTCTCTGTCTCTCTGTCTCTCTGTCTCTCTGTCTCTCTGTCTCTCTGTCTCTCTGTCTCTCTGTCTCTCTGTCTCTCTGTCTCTCTGTCTCTCTGTCTCTCTGTCTCTCTGTCTCTCTGTCTCTCTGTCTCTCTGTCTCTCTGTCTCTCTGTCTCTCTGTCTCTCTGTCTCTCTGTCTCTCTGTCTCTCTGTCTCTCTGTCTCTCTGTCTCTCTGTCTCTCTGTCTCTCTGTCTCTCTGTCTCTCTGTCTCTCTGTCTCTCTGTCTCTCTGTCTCTCTGTCTCTCTGTCTCTCTGTCTCTCTGTCTCTCTGTCTCTCTGTCTCTCTGTCTCTCTGTCTCTCTGTCTCTCTGTCTCTCTGTCTCTCTGTCTCTCTGTCTCTCTGTCTCTCTGTCTCTCTGTCTCTCTGTCTCTCTGTCTCTCTGTCTCTCTGTCTCTCTGTCTCTCTGTCTCTCTGTCTCTCTGTCTCTCTGTCTCTCTGTCTCTCTGTCTCTCTGTCTCTCTGTCTCTCTGTCTCTCTGTCTCTCTGTCTCTCTGTCTCTCTGTCTCTCTGTCTCTCTGTCTCTCTGTCTCTCTGTCTCTCTGTCTCTCTGTCTCTCTGTCTCTCTGTCTCTCTGTCTCTCTGTCTCTCTGTCTCTCTGTCTCTCTGTCTCTCTGTCTCTCTGTCTCTCTGTCTCTCTGTCTCTCTGTCTCTCTGTCTCTCTGTCTCTCTGTCTCTCTGTCTCTCTGTCTCTCTGTCTCTCTGTCTCTCTGTCTCTCTGTCTCTCTGTCTCTCTGTCTCTCTGTCTCTCTGTCTCTCTGTCTCTCTGTCTCTCTGTCTCTCTGTCTCTCTGTCTCTCTGTCTCTCTGTCTCTCTGTCTCTCTGTCTCTCTGTCTCTCTGTCTCTCTGTCTCTCTGTCTCTCTGTCTCTCTGTCTCTCTGTCTCTCTGTCTCTCTGTCTCTCTGTCTCTCTGTCTCTCTGTCTCTCTGTCTCTCTGTCTCTCTGTCTCTCTGTCTCTCTGTCTCTCTGTCTCTCTGTCTCTCTGTCTCTCTGTCTCTCTGTCTCTCTGTCTCTCTGTCTCTCTGTCTCTCTGTCTCTCTGTCTCTCTGTCTCTCTGTCTCTCTGTCTCTCTGTCTCTCTGTCTCTCTGTCTCTCTGTCTCTCTGTCTCTCTGTCTCTCTGTCTCTCTGTCTCTCTGTCTCTCTGTCTCTCTGTCTCTCTGTCTCTCTGTCTCTCTGTCTCTCTGTCTCTCTGTCTCTCTGTCTCTCTGTCTCTCTGTCTCTCTGTCTCTCTGTCTCTCTGTCTCTCTGTCTCTCTGTCTCTCTGTCTCTCTGTCTCTCTGTCTCTCTGTCTCTCTGTCTCTCTGTCTCTCTGTCTCTCTGTCTCTCTGTCTCTCTGTCTCTCTGTCTCTCTGTCTCTCTGTCTCTCTGTCTCTCTGTCTCTCTGTCTCTCTGTCTCTCTGTCTCTCTGTCTCTCTGTCTCTCTGTCTCTCTGTCTCTCTGTCTCTCTGTCTCTCTGTCTCTCTGTCTCTCTGTCTCTCTGTCTCTCTGTCTCTCTGTCTCTCTGTCTCTCTGTCTCTCTGTCTCTCTGTCTCTCTGTCTCTCTGTCTCTGTCTCTGTCTCTGTCTCTGTCTCTGTCTCTGACTCTGAAAGTGCCCCTATATCTGTCGCTACCCTTCTGTCTGCCTGTGTCTCTGTCTCTGACTCTGAAAGTGCCCCTATATCTGTCGCTATCCTTGTCTCTGCCTGTGTCTCTGTCTCTGTCTCTGTCTCTGTCTCTGAAAGTGCCCCTATATCTGTCGCTATCCTTGTCTCTGCCTGTGTCTCTGTCTCTGTCTCTGTCTCTGTCTCTGTCTCTGTCTCTGTCTCTGTCTCTGTCTCTGTCTCTGTCTCTGTCTCTGTCTCTGTCTCTGTCTCTGTCTCTGTCTCTGTCTCTGTCTCTGTCTCTGTCTCTGTCTCTGTCTCTGTCTCTGTCTCTGTCTCTGTCTCTGTCTCTGTCTCTGTCTCTGTCTCTGTCTCTGTCTCTGTCTCTGTCTCTGTCTCTGTCTCTGTCTCTGTCTCTGTCTCTGTCTCTGTCTCTGTCTCTGTCTCTGTCTCTGTCTCTGTCTCTGTCTCTGTCTCTGTCTCTGTCTCTGTCTCTGTCTCTGTCTCTGTCTCTGTCTCTGTCTCTGTCTCTGTCTCTGTCTCTGTCTCTGTCTCTGTCTCTGTCTCTGTCTCTGTCTCTGTCTCTGTCTCTGTCTCTGTCTCTGTCTCTGTCTCTGTCTCTGTCTCTGTCTCTGTCTCTGTCTCTGTCTCTGTCTCTGTCTCTGTCTCTGTCTCTGTCTCTGTCTCTGTCTCTGTCTCTGTCTCTGTCTCTGTCTCTGTCTCTGTCTCTGTCTCTGTCTCTGTCTCTGTCTCTGTCTCTGTCTCTGTCTCTGTCTCTGTCTCTGTCTCTGTCTCTCTGTCTCTCTGTCTCTCTGTCTCTCTGTCTCTCTGTCTCTCTGTCTCTCTGTCTC